>JAURVB010014572.1:0-35495 GCA_033002965.1 Piper betle | reverse complement strand
TTAATCCCTAAAATTACACCTAAATGCTATGTAATTAGTTTAAGTTGGACATTAAAATTTTATTATTTTCAATGTGTAATATATTTTAATTTAATTAATAATATATGAAGAGATATAAAGTAATTTAAAATACAAATACTAGTAAATATTTAATTTTAAACACAAATTTCCAATATATTTAAAAAATATCTTGCTTATTAAAATCAATTTAAAATTATCAAAAGAAAAAATTATATGAAGAAATTTTAAAATTAATTTTTAAATACTAATTTAATATTAATAAAAAATACTTATTTTAAATTATTAACGGTAAATATTGAGTTTTTGGTAAGTAGGATACAAAAACGAAGGGTTTTGGGTGAGTAGAAAATGAAGATAGGAGTTTTGGGCAAGTAAGAGAGGAATGTGAGGGATTTGTGGAGACAAAATTAACCATGTGCGATGACAAGGTCAACACGCAGCAAGAGCAAAAAATTTTATCCTGCTATAGTATATGTTGTTTCACATTTTGAATTAGTTTATACTTACACGTGCATGACTTAATCTTTAAGACAAACATGTGACTACTGGCAGAATCTACCAAGTATCATCATATATAAAACCCCAGCTTTGGGTTAGGGTTTTACCCGCTTATAGTTTTGTTAATTCTGACTAGTCTCAAGTCAATTTGAATGAGTTCAAGTCAGACTAATTTTTAGACTATGAGTATAAGGCCTAGATGACCATATGATCATGTTATATAGGGTAAGTATACCTGACATGCAGATGATAGCTTCAGTCATGTTACAAGAGAGTATGAGTTGTTAGAATCCGAGTTGCACGAATCGGCCGATTTCGTGTGGAATCGGCCGATTTAAATCGGATCGGCGTCGCGCCGATCCGATTTTGGGGCCGAATCGGTCGGCCCCGAATCGGCCTCCGAATCGGGCGATTTCGCCCGATTCCGACAGATTTAACTTGGAATCGGAATCGGCCGATTTAAATCGGAATTAGTTTTTTTAGTAAATTACTAAAATACCCTAGGTATGATTTTTATTAAATTATTTAAGTATGGGTAAAATGATAATTTGGATGCCCCGCTTCCGCCGTCGCTCACGCTGCTGCCCTTCGCCACGCTTCAGCCGTCCGACCTCACCTCCGCCCGACCTTCCGACCACGCCACCGCCGTCCGACCTCAGCTCCGCCCGACCTGCTGTGGGGCGGGACGGGGCGGGTCTCGGGGGAGGGGGGCTGGGCCGCGGCGAGCACAGGGCAGGGGGGGGGGTGCGGCGGCGGCGATGATGGGGGACTGCGGCGGCGGCGGGGGGAAGGAGGGCGGATGCGGGAGAGAGAGGCGAGGGAAGGAAATACCACTCAGTGGCATTCTCGTAATTAAAACTTGACTCGTGTTTGACTCGAGTCAAAAATAATAACTAACTCTAAATAATTCAAAAAAATCTTAAAAAATATTATAAAATATAATACACACAATAATATTAAAATAACATCAATATCTAATTTTTATATATTTATTTTATAAGTTGTCAAATATTATATATGACCGATTTGGACCTATTCAGACCGATTCAACTAAACCGATTCTCTGGCCGATTTAGACCGATTCCGATTCCGACTCCCTCGAAAACCGATTTTGATTCCGACTCGCTCGAAAACCGATTCCGATTCTAATTCCGATTCCGATTTATGCAACCATGGTCAGAATATACACGAGGTATATATATATATATATATATATATATATGTTAGCCGTGGTTTTATAATTAGGTCTAGACCATTACATCGTTTAGTATCCATTTGAAATTTTGAGGATATCTCATTTACATGCATCTTAGGGATTTTTGGACTACCGGATTACTCTGTTGGTCCCAGCTTAATTGAGTCGTACATTTTCATCCGATCAAGTTCAAGATTTCGAGGCCCATTTAGCCTTCTTGCCTCGACTACCATATATATATATATTGCATATACCCTAAGTGAGACCCACTAGGCCCACGAGTTGCCAGATGATTTAGATTGCGTCATATGGTAAGATCTGGACTGTTCAATAAAAATGTAAACCAAAAGTTTGGTTTTTCCTATTATTTTGTAATATTGCACCCTAGCGTTGCCGTCACTTCCACTCACTACCGCTGAGTTTTCAGCCATCCTCCAACCTCTGGACCAGTCTGATTGTGGCCGTTTTGTGATAGGCTTTCAATTCATACCCAACTCCGGCATCGGTGTTGTCGCCGTAGCCACTTGTAGGGCTATTTTTATCACTGGTTTCCACCTCCGCATACGCCTTTCGGGCCGTTTTCCGGCACCGGCTATTTTCCTCCAGTGAGGCTGACCACCTTGAAAGCTTCCTCTCACCGAGATCTTCATTTTGAGACCAACCATGATAGCCTTTGTGGCTATGATTGCTGCCAGCAACATTGCCGCTCCTGGCAGCAATTCTGCCCATTTTTGGTCATTTTCGACCAATAGACGGCTAGACCTTACCGATCACCACCGCCATTACCTCCCCTTGACATCGTCTGTCGTTCGCAATTGGTGGCAGCCTCTGCCATGCAGCCATTGGTAGTTTTTGAGGCAGGCACCATAGGCCCATTTGTTTGTGTCCTCTTCCGACCAGTCATGACTGTGTTTGCCCAGTTGCATCAAAGTCAGTGTCCGCCCAGCTAACCGAGCCCATTTTCCAGTTAACCTAGATTGAGCTAACGTCTCCCGATTCGGTCTGGTTCAGCCATTCGACTCCGTTTGGTTCAACCCAATTGACCAGGTTCAGCCCAGTTGAGGTTATTTTAGGTCATTTTTAACCGTTTCTCAACCGATTTTGGTAATTCGAGAACCCCTATATTAGTTTAGAAGTAGATTTACATGATTTAGTGTGTTTGGATGTTATGTTATTTTTCTCTATTTATTATTTGTTTTATTTATTTATTTATTATTCATTCATTCATTAGTATTCACTTCTTTTATTTACATATTTATTGATTATAATGCTTATTTATGAGATTATTTATTAATATTAATGATATATTTACTTATTAATGTTTACCAATATATATATATATATATATATCTATTTGTTTGTTCGGTACAGGTTATTTTTTATGACCAGTAATATTTACTTATTAATGTTTACCAAAATATTTCAAGATGAATTTGTTCCTATACAATAGTTGGGAATTCTTGACGGAATAGGGTTGGAACACTCTATTCTTTTGAATACCCTGATTTAGCTCCAAAGAATTTCCTCTAGCTACCATCCGGTACTACTTGTTCCTAAGCTTAAACGTCAAAATTGAAGCTTGAGAAAGGAAAACATCAAAATTCAAAATATGTGCTCTTCACTTTGGGAAAATGAACAAGGAAAAAGAGCCGACTCTTAAAAATATGTAGCCTCTCTTATCCCGAGTCATAATAAAGATTAATTGATCTAAGGAAGTCAACACAGCCAATCCAATTAGTCATGAATATTAAAAGTTGAAAATAAAAGTCAAAACCATTCCCCATTTTCTTTTCTACGTTGGCAAACGTCTCAAACATTGTCTACATTAGTCAACATTTGCAATATGACCAGTAGCTATTGAGTGGACCAATGACGGTTGAGCAAGTCACTTGTCTACTTTCCTCCTTTCTGATCATCACCTAAGAGAATTTTGTCTTTCATACAAAGCTGAAATTTTCTCAGGACGCCACCCTAATAGCATCAGAACAATGCTTTGGAAAATAATAACAACAACAATAATAATAATAATAATTAAATAGCTCAGAACAATCATAATAAAGAATATATATATAAATATATATATATATATACAAAATATTCACCCAATTTCTAAAGGTTGATTAAAATATATGCCAACAATATTAGGCTTCACGGAATTGTTCATATAATTAGGAATTTGGCATGCATGCACTACAAAATATTTATTCTTTAATAATTTAATAAATTTAAAGCATTCTATAAAAATATGAAAAACGTTGAATGATTGACAGTAAGGTGGCGAAAAATAAGCCAACAAAAAATTTCTCGAGATCTTAAGCATTGTAAAATTCAGTACATGCTTATTTATTTATAAATATGGAGATAATATTAAATTTTTTTTACAGTTTTAATTACAGTAAAGAAGTGTAGGGAGAATTGAAATATTTTTGTATGATTTTTAAAAAGGGAAGAAGGTCTTTGTTTAGGTCATGTTCATAATCAAACTTCCAGTGGCCTTTCTTTTTTGGTAAGGTGACCCAAGTCTTCTTCTATGCTGCATCTTCACCTTCCTCAAATGTGGCTCTTTTCTTCCTCCTCCATCCCCTTCATATGTGTTGAGATATTCCCTCCGCATGAAGCGTTCAGTCACATTGAAAGTCGTAAAGACATGAAGATAAACCAAGAGGTACAACGAATTCGATGAGAATTTGTGGAATACGTGAAGAGACTCATTAGTGAGGATTCCAATGCTCAAGAAGTAGTGTTTGGAGTTGGCTCTTCATTTCCAAGTGGTATTCATATCTCTAGTCTATAAATATGTGATTAGGGTATGTGTTTGAGGTATGTGTTCAGTGTGCTTTCCCTTTGGGGAAGTTCCATGGAGTGTTCTCCTTTAGGGGAGACTTGAGGGATTACAGAACTAGACAGGGTTACTATTGGTAGTGCTATGGGAGAAGAAAGTAAATTGTTTGTTGTGAGGTGAAGATATGACTTCATGTGGGAGAAGAAAGTGAAATTGTTTGTTGTGAGGTGAAGATATGACTTCGGGTTCTTCGACAAGATCAACAGTGGTTAATTTCTTTTCTTTCTCTACCTTTGTCTGTGGATTGTAATTGGGAGTAGTGTTACTCTTTTGGGTGGAGTTTTCCACATTTGGGTAGAGTTTCTACTTTTATTGGGGTGAAGTTTTTCACACTTTGGTAGAATTTTCTATATGTATTGGGTGGAGTTTTTCACATATAACCGGGAGTGGTTTCACTCACAAGGGAGAGTTTGGAGAAGTTTTCATCATCTCAAGTTGAAGTGTGTTCGTTATCCGAGTTGTGTGATTGATCCATTCTTTCATTTGAGGTGTATGTTAGTTTTCTCAATTTTTCAAGAATTGTATCTTTCAGGTCTTGTTATTGATCCAATTATTGATCTGATTTAGATTAGGAGAGTTTTCTCAAATTTTATTTCGATACTTGATTGCAAGAGATTTCTTAATCAAAGTTGATCGAGTAGGTTGGTTTTCTTTTCTCTAAATTGGGAGGAAAGTTTCCATCCATTTTATCTTGGGTGTCTCCTTATTCATTTCATCGAGTAGGGGAAATATTTTCGACTTGTTTTCGCTGGAGTATATATTTCCCAACAATATAGAGCTCATTGTATCACCTCATTAAACTTCACTCTCATCAAAACATGGGATTGGTCATGATGTCAAGTCGAAATGGCAGCTTCATGACCTTTCCCCTCTTCTTCTTCTTGCTTGAATATTGGAGTCTCGCTTCTGATCATGATGCGGGCAAGAGCTCAGACCAGCACAACCAGCAACTTCTCCAGATTCTACTGCAACGCCGGTCGACAACGCAACTGACCCGGCCGCCTTCCTCGCCAACTTCAATGCCACCCACGCCGCCCTCCGCGCCAACCTCTCCTCCCCGGCCGCCAACGGCTTCGCCACAGCCCAGCTCGTCCGCAGCGACGCCCCCGTCTACGGCATCTTCCACTGCCGGGGCTACCTCCCCGGCCCGACTGCCTCGCCAGCCTGACGCCGTCTTCACCATCGCCGGCGCCGACTGCCCCACCAAGTACCGCGCCACCGTCTTCACCGACGGCTGCGACCTCCGCTACGCCGCCCTCAACGTCTTCGCCGAGGTGCTCAACCCGGGGCAGTCCGGGTTCTGCGACGACCCGAGCCCGGCCGAGTCCGGGGACGAGTTCAACGCGACGGCGGCGGCGGCCCTGGTGGAGGTCCGGCAAGAGGTGTTGGCGAGGAACGGGAGGTTCGTGGCGGGGAGGAAGGGGGTTGGTGTATGCGGCGGGGGAGTGCTTGCCGACACTGGGGTTGGAGGAGTGCCGGCGGTGCATGGAGCCGGCGGTGAGGAACGTGGAGGGGTGCCTGCCGGGGGCTGAGGGGAGAGCTGTGGAGTCGGCGTGCTTCGTGAGGTACTCCGGCGAGGAGTTCTTCAATGGCAGCTTGGCCGTGAATCTGGACCTGCTCCTGCCGGGTAGAGGTGCAATTGCTCTTGCTTCTTCTTCTTTATCTCTCCGCTGTCTTTTTGCTTTTGTCGAGTCTTTATAAACAAGAATTTGGTTGCCCCGTTTATTCCATTACTCTCTGCTCTGGGAAAATAAAACGTTTACTTTATTTTATTTTCTATAATATTATATATATATATAGTAATCTATAAGTTTTAATGAGGTTTTTGATGTGTCCACTTTTTATAGAAATAGTTAATTAATGTCTCTAAAGTTTACCATTAAGATCACTAGAAAATATTGTTATCGTTTTTTGAATGAAAAACTTAATATATGATGATCTTATATATTAAATAATGTAGGACCAAAGAGTGAGAGTTTAGGATGTAGCTGGATTCACAAAAATGTACTCTGTATAGTGGAGAATTAATCAATCAAAATCCAAAATAAAAATTAAAAAATATAATAAATAAATTTCCTAAAAGTGGTCGTAGGTTCGAATCTCGTTAACATCAATTTCTTTAAAACATAATAAAAATAGCATTCACGATATAAGGTCAAGGGTTTAAACTATAACTTTTTATTAATAAGAATCTATCTTAATGTCTTGAAAAAAATTAATAAAAAAATTAATGCTTATAACTCATCCTTTGAATGAAGTATAATATATTTTTAAAGTCAATCATATTATAAATGTACTCTTTATTAATAAAAGGGTAACTCAATATAACTCAACGGTGACCTAACTAACTATGGTAAGAGAATCAATCAATTAAAATCCAAAACAAAAATTAAAAAATATAATAAATAAACTTCGTAAAGAGGGTCACGTGTTCAAATCTCATTAATATTAATTTTTTAAAAAATAATAAAAATATCATTCATGATATAAGGTCATTGGTTTAAACCATATGAACCTCAACTTCTAACTTGCTTATTAATAAGAGTTTATTTAAATATCTTGAAAAAAATCAAATACTTATAATTCATCATTTCATTCATATATAATTTATTTTTAAAGTCAATGACATTTTATATCTAAGATATTAAATTATCATGGTATATCTCATTATTCGATACAAATTTATATATAAAATTAAAATTTATCTAATATGCATGATGAGACATTTTATTTATATAATATTAGATATGGGTTTGTGTTTCACTATGGAGTCAAATGTTAGGTTTGAGATGGGGTAGTGGTGACTATTATACCAGTGTAAGTATCCTAAATTCTTTTGAGGGGCAAGTTTATGGGATTTTAAATTTACTATAAGATTCATAAAAGTGTAGTTTTATATTTAATATCTAATTGAATAATTTCTAATATGTATTAATATGGTGTGCCTAACTATATATAGATTTTTAATTTTGGTTAATCCACTTTTAAAGAAATAATTTAATTTATTAGTTTACACTTTGGTCATCAATTTCTTTATTTTTTGGTTAACCATGTTGAAAGAATGATTCGCCTTTATTAATTTATATTGGGTTGGGCTCTTACATAGGTAGACTTGGGATCATATTTAGACAGTGGGTTGGACTAAATATGAACTAAGCCCACACAAGAAAAAGAATCCCAAGAGGTTAATCACGTGAAGAAATGATTCGACTCGTTAGTTTATATTTAAGATAAAATCATTTGGATGACTTTTGAGCCGATGATATATGATAGTCGATTGAAGTAAGTTCACGGCAGATAAAAAATGTTTTGAGGATGTAACTTTTTAAAGGTGCATGGAATGTAAGATTTTCCAAAAATTAGAATGCCTATTATACCGGTTGGAGTTTGATTAACTATTTTTCTCATTGGAATCAAAACCAATTAGTGGCTATAGTTGCTACATATTTAAGTTGCGAGTCAGCACGTTTGCTGGCTGGCCCACAGGAGACTGACTCGGCCCATATTGATCTATGCCCTTGGACAGGCCCATGATGAGCAAGTCCATGATGTTTTTTTCCTCAAAGCCCACAATTTTTCCCGTTGCTAATGCAAGTTCTTCCTTTGTTTTCATTGTGTCTACTTCCTTGATGTAATTCATTCCTTACTCATATGGTTTCTTATTGTTTGTTCCTAAATGATTAATTTTCGAAACTTCGATACCTTCTTATTTTATGGGGATATGCCTATGTCAATACCTTCATATGGGGGCATACCTTTTAATCTTCAACCTAGGAAAGCCTGTCAATGATCTAGCTCACACTTCAAAGTCCCAGAATGTACACAAAAAATAAACTCATATGCGTCATAAAAAATTACCTTAGCTCTTCTTACTTTTATTAATATAATGGGAATTCAAAAAGGGCGTTAGTGAAAGTGGCATTTTCAATTGTTCCTTTGAATCTATGTTGTAAAATCTATTAAGTAATCACACATTTTTTGTAGGATTTAGAGTCCAAACTAAAAAACCAATATAAGCTCATTAATTAGATTACACACCTCTTATCCAATGCAAATTTAATTTACGGGCTTACAGGTCTTAAAAATAAAAAATAAAAGAGATTCACGTTAGATTTATAATTTAAATTAAATTAACAGTGAAATATCATTCATATTGTCAATTTATATTAACAATATAAATTAGATTCACTGTTTACTAACTCCACCTAAAAGTAAGAAAATCACTTAATCAAAATATAAGAAAATTTTAAAAAATATAATAAAAATTACTATTCAAATTTACTAATCTCAATTTTTTAAAAAAATAAAAATGCCTTTAGCTGAACCTGCCTAACTTTCATTTTTAACTTTTTATTAATAAGAGCTAATTTAATTATCTTTAAAAATATAATAAGAAAATCAAATAATTATAATTCATCCTTTTGTTCAAATAAGATATATTTTAAAATTAATTAATATCTATTTTTAAATAAATATTAAATTATTAAAAATTATATTATTATCCAGTAAAAATTTATATATAAATTTAAAATTTAAGCTCTTGTCTTTGCACAAAGTTAGCTCCCTCAATCAGTCGTCACGTTCCATCTCCCATCAAAAACTACAGAGAAGGATTTGGAGACTCGCAGGAGACGCCCATGAGCCTCAACCTTGATGTTCTCCGTCATTAAGGGTGACGCACACATGGCTCTCCATTGGGCGTTTACTTGATCCGCCATTATTGAGCCACGTTCGAGCTCAAAGCCTTCTCCCCCATCTTATATACACCTTCTGATCTACCTTCTCTCAAAACCAAACGCCATGGCCTTCAACAACTTCTTCTTCTCCCTCTTCTCCTTCTACGCAGTTGTCTGCATCACGATAACTCCATGCACGGCGCAGACGACGACGACGTCCACCTTCACCAGGTTCAACTGTGACGACCCCAACAACGTCACCGACCCCGCCGCCTTCCTCCTCGCCCTGGACGCCGCCCACGCTGAGCTCCGGGACAACCTCTCCTCCCCGGCCTCCACTGGCTTCGCCACCTCCGAGCGACCCCGAGGCACCGCCCCTATATACGCCATCTTCCACTGCCGCGGCCAGCTCCTCCCGCCGGCCTGCCTCGCCTGCCTCGGCGCCGCCTTCGCCGTTGCCGGCGCCCGGTGCCCAAGCAAGCCCCGCGCCACCGTCTTCACCGACGGGTGCTACCTCCGCTACGCTGGCACCAACGCCTTCGGCGAGGTCATCAACCCGGGGCAATCGGGGTTCTGCGATGACCCGACCCCGGCCGAGGAGGTGGTCGGCTTCAACGCGACGGCAGAGGAGGCGCTGGCGGTGCTCCGGCAAGAGGTACTGGCCAGAAATGGGAGGTTTGTGGCTGGGAGGAAGGGGGCGGTGTATGCGGCGGGGGAGTGCTTGCCCATTTTGGGGTCGGAGGACTGCCGCCTGTGCATGGACTCGGCGGTGAGGAACGTGGAGGGTTGCCTGCCGGAGGCCGGGGAGGGCGGTGGAGTCGGCCTGCTACGTGAGGTTCTCCGGCGAGGAGTTCTTCAATGGCAGCTTGGCCATTGATCTGAACCGGCCTAGGGATGGAGGAGGTGAGTGCAACATTACCAACATACAAATCCTATAATGTGGTTCTTCCCAATGATAGCCACCAACCCCTTTCTTCTCCAGCAACTGCTTTAGTTTTTCTTAGTTTATATTAGGGGTTCTGACCGAGTTGCAGGAATCGGCCTATTCGAATCGGATATTTTGGGCTCGAATCGGTCGGCCCCGAATTGGAGCCCAACTTGAGCCAATTCACTCCGGATTTCGACCGAGTTGACTCCGATTCGGAATCGGGGTGAATCGGAAAAAATTGGTTTTTGGGTAAATTACTAAAATACCCTAGGTATGATATTTATTAAATTATTTAAGCATGGGTAAAATTAGAATTTTGATTTTAAAAACCTAACGTTAACCCGCTCCCCCGCTCCGCCGCCGCTCGTCCGCCCTCTGCCGCCGCGTTTCCGCCCTCCGCCGTGCGTCCCCGACTCCGGGCTCGCCTCCGACTGGTCTGCCGACCTGGCCTCCGACCTCGCAACGTCGCCGCCGACGTTGTGGCCGGACCGATTCGGCCCTGTGAACGCACGAATTGCCGCCGACCGGGCCGCTCGACTGGCCCTCCGACTGGGCTGCCGACATCGCCTCCGCCCTCGCGACCGGGCCTCCGATGTGTGGCCGGCCGAAAGTGCAGTGGCCGCGAGACTCGCCGCCGACCGGGCCGCCGGCAGCGGCGGGGGTAAAGAGCGGAAGGTGGCATTCTCGTAATTAAAAGTTGACTCGAGTCTAACTCGAGTCAAAAATAATAATTAATTTTAAATAATTTAAAAAATCTTAAAAAATATTTAAAAATATCATAAACTATAATACACAGAATAATATTAAAATAACATCAATACCTAATTTTAATATATTTATATTATGAATTGTCAAATTATTATATATGATCGATTAAACTAATTTGGACCGATTCAATTGAACCGATTCCTGTCCGATTTAGACGGATTCCGATTCCGATTCCGACTCCCTCAAAAACCGATTCCGATTCCGATTCTGATTTATGCAACCATGGTTGTGACGAGTACCTTCCAAATTTTGGATTTGTATTGATCATCTCTATTCTTTCTAGCTTTTATTTGATTGTGGGAGATAAGTAACGAGGTGCATTGACCCTTACCTATGGCATTCTTAAATGTTTGTCTACTATCATACATCATAAAATTAATCAACGAAAATATTGTTTCTACACCATAAATAAAAAAGCTATAACATGGTCTTGCAAGGAAAATATTTTTATGTCTTGAGATCCATCAACGTAATCTCACATTAATACTTATTAGGATAAGATCTTGTTTATAAGTGAGTATGGACTATAGATCTTTAATTTGATTAACCATTTTTTAAAAAATAACTTAAGTTCATTACATTGCACGTTGGGTCGGGTTGTTACAGGTGGTATCAGAGTAACCTGGTTACGTGTCTAGTTATGTGTTAGATGGTGGGTTGGACTATGGATGTTGGCTAGGTTGTTGTCATGGGCCAAAGAAGGTCAAGGGCTAGGGTTAGCAACGGGCCAAGTGTAAGAATTTCGGGGACGAAAGTTCTTTAACTTGATTGGATTATAGATCTTTAACATTGTTAACTACTTTTAAAGAAATGACTTAGGCCCGTTACGTTACACTTTGAGTCGGGTCGTTATAAAAATAGTTAAAATTGTAGCCTATATAATCATTGTTTCCTCAATTCCGAAATGATGCTGCATATATAAGTGTTTTTCCAGGTAAATCAGGTTGGAGGACCGTTGCAATTGGAGCTAGTGTTGGTGTTGGTGCACTTCTAATCTTTCTCTTCTCGGTTCTATTCTATTGTCGTCGATCTAAACGGCGGACTAAATGGATATTTGCGGGTGCATACTTTGTTGACACTTCTCTTTGGTTTGTTAAGGGCTCTTTGGACACTAGTTTTAGTGAACATAATCATTCTTATTGAACCAAATTAAGATCATGGGAGAAGTAGTGGCAAAGGAAACGTTTTTCATTTTGTGACCTTAATTTCCCAATGCATCCTTACTTTAGGAATGCCTTTCGTATATATGTAGTCCTTTAGTTTAGTAAGCCAATAATTTACTTCCTGATTACAGGAGACGTCGAAGGGCAGGCCGGAGTGGAAGCGCTTGTTTCCTTCACCTATGAGGATCTCAAACATGCTGCAGGAAATTTTAGTGATGAGAACAAACTGGGGCAAGGAGGATTTTCTTCGGTATACAAGGTAATAAGCAACTTTGATCTCAAATTATTTTGGTAGAGCTTTCTAATATTGATCATATAGTTTTGTGGGCAACTTTTGTAAAATCCAAAAATTGACGGCAAGTACCAGTTTTTAAACTTGTTCATATGTCAAAATGTCTTTCATAAGCTGATCCAAATTTTATCTTATAAACAGGGTGTTTTAAAAATGGAAAAGTTGTAGCAATAAAGAAGCTCAAATTATCCGAAACATCAGAAGCAAGGACGGACTTTGAGAGCGAGGTGATAATCATAAGCAACATTCGCCATCGCAATCTCCTAACATTGTTGGGCTGCTGCAGGAGTGGCCCAGACCTCTTGCTCGTCTATGAGTTCATGGAGAAGGGAAGCCTTGACAGATATATATTTGGTACTTTGTGATTTATCATTAATGGAATTTGTATATATTCAATCAAAATTGGTTATAAAATTAAAGATTTAACATGCTAATAATTTCATCATATTTGATCGTATGTAGATGGCAAGAAAGAGGCCCTGGGTTGGAACAAGATGTTCAACGTAATCGTTGGATCAGCTCGCGGGCTTGCTTATCTACACGAAGAATTTCACCATTGCATTATACATAGGGATATAAAGCCTGGGAACATATTGCTGGATGATGAGTATCAACCAAAAGTTGGAGATTTTGGTCTTGCACGCCTACTTCCCGAGGATAAAACCCATGTCAAAACTAAGCTTGCTGGTACTCTGTGAGTGCAATCACTTTCTTTTTTTGCCGACTATGAACTCTCCAATATTATAAGAATTATGATATACGTCTAAACAACAATAGCTGCACTAATCCTAAATATATTAAATGTGCTGAACTAGTAGCTTTCCTGACATTCATTTGCGTTATAACGTGCAGTGGCTACACACCTCCAGAGTACGTTCTCAATGGGAAGTTAAGCGTGAAGGTCGATGTATACAGCTTTGGAGTTGTTATTTTAGAAATTCTTAGTGGGAAAAAATGTACAGTAACATATTTGGAATGGGACAACAAATACCTTCTAGACTGGGTATATATTCTCCTATCTCAACATCATCTAGCTAAGCTTATATCTTGGGACTTCTACATGTATATACATATTTCTTGGTACCTAATAACTTTGAATTGCAATGGACAGGCGTGGGGGCTGTATGAGAATGACAAGCTAATGGACTTGGTGGACAAGTCGATGCTAAGAGATGAAGTGGAAGAGGATGAAGTGAAGAAGGTTGCAGAGATAGGATTGATGTGCACACAATCGGCTTCCAAGAGGCCGTCCATGTCTGATGTTGTGGCTCACCTACTTAGCAGAGACAATCCAAAGTTTGTGTTGACGAGACCCAACTTCATAACAAACAATGCTACCAACAGATCAAACTCTTCAGATAGTTCTTCCACTCCTGCTTCTAATGGCACAATGTTGTTTTCCCACTTCTCCGGTCGTTGATAACCCGCCTTTCTTGATCCATACCAGCTTATAACCAAACCATTGAATGGTAAGTTATACATATTCCATGTTCCATCTATATCCTGTGCCCTCCTTTTTGATATTATGGTGAACAATGTTTGCAATATTCTAAACTTTGACTCTTATTAGTTCAGGCTGTTCACGAACCTTCTCATAGTTAACTCCGAATAATTTATTTGAACCATTTATTAATTAGTCCTCCATCACTAATTAGTAAACTAATTAATAAAAAAATTTCCTCAAGGTTGTGTAAACATATTTTTACGGTCGCCGCCCCAGGGATCACTATCATAGTTATTTGACAAGGGCCTGTTAGAAATAGAATTTTATTTTATAAATTTTAATAGATTTTAATTGAAATAGACAATAACAATTTTATTTTTGTTATTTTTATTAAAATATTTTAATTTGTTGAATCTCCCTATCACAACTGACTTTTGAGTTTAATCTAATTCCCTTTGTATTAATCCGAGTTTATATTTCATAGTTTAAACCCATAGCTACAATTTTAAAATTTTGAATAAATGTTCAACTTGCAATTTAGAAAATTAATTTTAAATAAATTAAAACTTCAGCAAATTAAGGGTTATATAACTTTGAAAAAAACCCTGTTTAAAGTCTTCCATTATACCAAAAAACCACCGCTCTCTTAATTAAGCCCACTAAGTTTTAAGCGAGATCAGATACCAAAAGACAAAAATAATTAATCTCTAAGCTGCCAGATTTAAATTTCCAATTGAATCATAAGTTGTGTCTTAATTATGACACCTGTACAGGTCATAGCGGTCCAGAGCTCCAAGCCAAAATCAGATATTCAGGCTAATGAACATCAATGTATTTAATTTGTATATATATATATATATATATATATATATATATATATATATATACATATATCGATAGTTTCTATGAATACGCAGATTTTATCAGTCACATCATACATACGAATAAATTTGGGGGTGATCATAATCGGTGAAAAATTGAAAACTGAATCGAGTCGAAACTAAACTATTAATTTGGTATGTGTTTCAAACTAAATTGGTTCAGCCTTTTGACCATACTGTAGACAAACCAAAATTTGTATCTATTGATTTCGGTTTGGAACTGAATTGAATTGACCAAAATGACCAAACTTTTTATAAATATTCAGAAATTTATATTTTTATGTTAATTATCATGAAATGATAATATATGTATGATTAATTTTTATATGCTTAATATGATATATACATTTATAATTACTTATTAAATAACTATGTTTACTAAAATAATGATATAATTTTCATTAAATAAATCTATTTTTTATAACTTATGATATAATTCAGTTATTTGATTATCGAATCAAAATAACTGAAATATTTTGGTTTGGTTTGGTTTGGTTATAAGTGTATTTCGATTCAGTTTCGTTTACAAGATCTAGCTGCCAAAAATAATTAGATTAATTTAGTTTGGTCAGTTCAACCAAATGCTAACCCCTATGAATAAAATATCAAATTTAAAGAATATTAACCATGGTTAATTTTTGTATATCCACCCAACATATATTTTTTATCAACCTTGTTTGAATATTTTCAGTGACCTAATTCCCTTAAAGAGACTTCAAATTTCATGTTTAGGGAGGATTACTATTGAGGATAGTTTTAAAAAAAATTTACACACTAAATTTTTTTTAAGTCGGCTCGACTCTATGACTTGCTGAATCAAATTCTATAAATGACTCTATACTGATTGATTTAGTAATTAACTCTCTGAACCATGTTATAAAAGTTATCAAAATATTTGGTTTTTAAAATTAAATTATAAATTAATATTTTAAGCAATGTAAATTATGTATTTATTAATTTTAAACATAAAAAACAATATATAATAGTTACATGTAATTTTTTATTCATATAATTATAAATTTAATATTAATAACTCCGGGTTAGCTTCAAAGCGACTCTACTCTATAACATGCCGAACCAAGTCAGAATTTTAAAATTTTAAACTATGTTTTCTGACGAAAATAAATACATGAATATGAATCATTCAATATTGAAGAAAGAAGACCACATAATGTTTTCCGAACAATTAGATATTTCTTTATTTCAATTTATTTATTTATTCTTATACATGGACTTTTTAGGCTGATAAACAGCGGGAATATAGTGATCACTAAGGCGCTAAAAAATTGTCCACAATTAACCATTGAAATTTTTTTGTGGAAATGAAAATTGACCATGGACTTGACTCCACCTTATGTCCAACTCCACTCCAACTTAGGGGTGGGCGTGGATATCCGAATTTGTCCGTCCGACTAAAGTCTGAAGCATGTCCGACCGAATTTGACCAATCAAATCCAACTGAATTTGTCTCGATCAAATCTGACAGAATTAAAACAAACCAAATATGGACATTTCTTTGTCCGAATGAACGACCGACCGAGTGTCCGATATTTTATATCAATAATATAATATCTTCTACTTTTGTACGGCTAATATTATAGTTTATGAAAATTTTAAAATATAATATACAGTAAAATTAATTAATTTTATACATAAAATTTGATATTTAAAATCTAAAATAACAAAAAATGACATACATAGAAAAAAAATAAAAGTCACTCTTATATTTAGGAATTTAGAACTATACATTCATATTAATAATCATATCAAACCACTTACAGTTTAATTAGCATGTTCTCAATTTTTGAAGTCAAACAAAAAATAATTGATGTATAAAAACTTTAAAAAAATCATTGACATCAAAATATACTCCAATATTACATATACTTCAAAGATAAAATATTTTAATAATTAATTCTTTATCCAATATAACTCACCTACATGAAAAAAATACAAAAATTAATTACTTATGTTTTTGTCTTCTTCATTTTAAAATTAGGACATTTCCCTTCAATATTCTTCTATAAATAAATAGTTTCATAACTTCTAGTTCCCTCTGTAAAACCCATGTCCCCCGAACCGATTCGATTTGATTGTTATTTTTGAGTCGAATAGAATTATTTTAAGCCAAATAATACATTAAGACGTGTTATATGGTAGAATTATTAGTTATAGTGTCATGCGGATGTTGTGGTGTTTATTTTATTTTATGGGATTTTCCTGATTTTTGGATTTTTGAAGATTTTATTCCAAGTTAGTTATTATTTTTGACTTGAGCCAGGTATCGAGTCAAGTCTTATTTACGAGTTTACACCGATCATCTTTTCCCCCAAGCCCCCAAACCTTAGAGCCGTCACCGACACCATCCCGCCACCGATCGACGCGCCGCCGCTAGCCGTATCGTCGTCGTGACATCTCGACCACCTCCCGCCACCGACGAGCCGCCGTGACGTCGGAGGCAGGCGCTGGCGGAGGCAGGCGAAGCAAGTCGGCCGGCGGAGCAGGCGTGCGCAGAGAGCGCGGGCAGGGCGGCTGAGGGTGGCGGAGCGAGGCTCGAAGGAGGGGTTACTACACGCAGAGGGCGGCGGCAGGCTGCGGCAGAGGGGTTTGCGGCATCGCAGAGGGCGGCGGTGGCAGAGGGGTTTCACCGAGCGCAGGACGGCGGGGGCTCGCAGGGCGGCAAGCGCAGTTCGCAGGGGTTGCGGAGGCGGTCCGCAGGCGGCGGCCAGGTGGGGGGGTAAGCTGGGGCGGCAGCTCGGGGGTACGCAGCTGGCGACGCAAGTATCCCGCGGAGGCGGCGAGCAGGGTGGCGGTGGCAGAGACAGAAATAGTACTCGCTAGGTTTCCAATTGATTTCGGACTGTTCGCGGATATTGTTTGGGCCCGACGGACAAGTTGGACAATGATTCGGTCAGACAAATTTTGGATAGACGTGGATAATAACTTGTCTGATATCTGGCCGACCGATGCCCAACCTACTCCAACTTATCTGAGTCCCGCAGGGTATTTTTGTCATTATCCTAATCTCGCTGAAAAGCATAAATATTAGTCTTAGTGGTGTTTGTACCAAAAAATTATATTACACTTTAAAATTCAGTATTACCTAGTGTTAAGATTCGTATATATACACACACACATACATGCATACATACTACTTTGAAATTAATAAACTCTTGATTATAAAATTGATTAGATAATGGGAATAACTACTTAAAAAAACAAGATCAGAAATTACTATGCTTAAATTAATCATGATTAGATTCAACTTAATTGGTTGATTTTTGTATCTTAGTTTAAGTTAATATTATGATTAAACCTTATAATTAAATGTATAAATATATACTTTTATAGGAGGTTTCAACTAGGGATGAATTTGCATATCCAATATCTATAAATCAAATTTGTATTTGACCCTGTGTATTTGGTCCAAAACAATTTTAGGTTTGGACATTTCTGATATATAATATATATGATAAATATGTTAGAATTGTTATTTTATAAAATTATATTTTAAAATATATAAAATAATATTTTTAATACTTTATCCTTAATTTTATATTAAAATTTATATGGTTGAATGAGTTTGACAAACTCACAATGAATACAGATATAGTAAATAAAATTGATATAATTTTCGGATTCATGTAGGATTCACCCGTCTAACACCATTACTATCGAGCAAACATGACATTGCTCAATACGAATTGCTGCTCTAGCTCTCATGGCTTCACCTTCGTCTTCTTCATCCTCATCACACGAACACCGACATGCACCCCCCAGACCACCAGCTTCTCCAGAATTCTCTGCAATTCCGCCGATATCTCCCCTGAACCGGCCGCCTTCCTCGTCGACTTCAACGCCACTCTCGCTGACCTCCGGGCCAACCTCTCCTCCCCGGTCGCCACCGGCTTAGCCACCGTGCAGCTCGTCCGCACCACGGCCCCCATCTACGCCCTCTTCCACTGCCGCAGCTACAACTTAGGCGCCGACTGCCTCGCCTGCCTCGACACCGTCTTCGCCCTCTCGGCGCCAACTGCAACCTCCTGCACCGCGCCACCATCTTCACCGACGGGTGCTACCTCCGATACGTTGCCATCAACCTCTTCGACGAGGTGCTCAGCAGTGGACAGTCGGGGTTCTGCGACAACCCGACATCGTCCGAGAGACAGGTCGGATTCAACGAGACGGCGTCGGAGGAATTGGTGGAGGTGGTGGGGGAGGAATGGTACGTTTGTGGAGGGGGAGGAAGGGTACTGCAAGTGTTGGTGGAGTGGTGGTGTATGCCGCGGGGGAGTGCTTGCCGGTGTTGGGAATCGTGGATTACCTGAGCTGCCTCGAGTTGGCTTTGCGGAAAGTGAGGAATTGCCTGCCGGAGGCAGGCGGGAGGGCGGTGGAGTCAGGCTGCTTCATGAAGCTCTCCGGCGAGGAGTTCTTCGATGGCAACTTTTTCCAGTAAGATAATGGAGGAGGTGAGCGAGTTATATAACTCATACTTATATATATTCATTCATATATTCATGTGGGTCCCTTGTAGTTATTGTGGGATCAACATACTATGTTGACATTTTAACAATCACTTAGGATAAACACTTGATTAAAAACAAGTTTAACTACCATAATACCACTGGAATGATTGCTGATATTATAACGAGTAAATTATACGTATGCTATGTATGTTGCTTCTTGTCAAACAAACATTTAATTAGTATGATCCCATTACTAGACTATAGCACGAATACTTATAAAGAAAAGTATAACAAAAAAATCATTAGAGCTATTAAGTATATATATAATCTAACAAAATTTACTCTTATTAATAAAGTAGAGCTCAATAGGGCCTTTGACCTTTAATTAAAAGTAGGATATTTAACTAATCAAAATTTAGTAAAAATAAAAAAATACTAATAAATCAAATTATTATAGCACATTTTCTTATTTAATTAAAAATTATTTTTAAAATCAAAATCAATCAGAATGTATATTTAATATATTAAATTATTATATTAAATTTTATAATTTAACGAGAATTTATCAATTAAATCAATCTTGGTGCGACGAATTGCCTAGTAATAATTATTAGCACGGCCCAATAACGATGCACGTAATTATTTTCATGACGTGTTAAACTGAAATCCTTCGGGTGGGTGTGTAATATCAAATCCAATAGTGTTGCACAGATTAACTAGTCCAATCTTGTTTTAAAACACAGATCACTAATCAAATGTAGTTTGTTGATTGATGAAAATCTTTAATCATCCCAAAAACTAGACATGGTAAACTATAGCAATAACATGAGTTTAAATAGCAATAACATGAGTTTTAGAAATTCAAACATTAATGAATCTCCTCTCTTTATTACAGTTTCTGTTCATGTTTAAATAGCAATAACATGAGTTGATCAATTCATGTATACTTCAACAGGAAGATCAGGTGTAAGGGTCATAATAATTGAAACAACTATAGCAGTTGGGGGCCTTTGCATCCTTTTCCTTTACCTTTTCTTGTATTGTAGTAGGTATCACAAGACAAACGAGTGGACATTTGCAGGTGCGTGAATCAAAATAACCATCTTTCCCTTCGCATCCTTCTCCTTTCCCTTTCCTTTGATGATTCAAAATTAAGGCTAGTTAAAAGATGAAGTTCTTTGGATGTATATAGGTGAAATAGAAGAATAGCCAGGGTTAGAAGCACTTGTCTTCTTCACATTTGATGATCTAAAATCGGCTACGAGAAACTTTAGTGAAGAAAACAAACTCGGGCACGGAGGATTCTCTTCAGTGTATAAACATATTCTTGCTCATTTGATATTCACATGATTTAAGGATATGAAAGAATTATTTGTGACAGCTTCTTCTTCACATTTGATGATCTAAAATCGGCTACGAGAAACTTTAGTGAAGAAAACAAACTCGGGCACGGAGGATTCTCTTCAGTGTATAAACATATTCTTGCTCATTTGATATTCACATGATTTAAGGATATGAAAGAAATTATTTGTGACAGCTTCACTGCATGGTGACTAAAAACCGGACTGATATATATTGCCAAACTCATGGATGATTAAACATATTTTATGATATGGTTTAAAATG
The DNA here is from genome assembly GCA_033002965.1 of Piper betle. Lineage (NCBI taxonomy): Eukaryota > Viridiplantae > Streptophyta > Magnoliopsida > Piperales > Piperaceae > Piper > Piper betle. Next base: position 14,696 of record JAURVB010014572.1, on the reverse strand, counting down.
GGAAGGTTTTGGTCATAAAGAAGCTCTCAATATCTGGAACAGCACAAGCAAGGACTGACTTTGAAAGCGAGGTGATACTGATAAGCAACATTCGCCATCGCATTCTTCTAAGCTTGCTGGGCTGCAGTAGGAAAGGCCAAGATCTTCCCCTCGTGTATGAGCTCATGGAGAGGGGAAGCCTCGACAGATACATATTTGGTACTTACATAATATAAGAACATATATCGATAACATTCTTAGAACCATTATTCGTCGATTGTAGACGCATTTACGTACGACAATAACATCTAATTAGTATTACGGATCAGTATTGTTAGCGACATTTCAGCTTCATCCTCGTCGCCCATCAAGTCCAAACTTGATCCACTCCTCACCAGCTGGACCGAGTCCCCTGGAGATTCAAATCCTGATCCGACCTCCATGCATGCATTTGACAAAGTAGTAAATAATCTTGATCCTACCTGATATGTATGACAGATTTGCATGACCAGTTTTCAAACTCTTGTATTCATCCTGATCATTCTCATCACCTGGACAATGTACTGTAAATACTTCATCAATCAAAGAAAACAACGTGGTTTTTGCTTTAATACGTATACCTATTAACAATATAATTGAAAGTAGATGGTAAGAGAGAGAGCTTGGATTGGAAGAAGATGTTCAACATAATCGTTGGCTTAGCTTGCGGGATTGCTTATCTACATGAGGAATTTCACCACTGCATTATACATATAGACATAAAGCCTGGGGATATATTGCTTGATGATGAATACCAACCAAAGGTTGCAGATTTTGGTCTTGCACGCCTTCTTCCAGATGATAAAACACATGTCAGCCCTATGCTCGCTGGAACCCTGTGAGTTTGATATCTTTCATACACTTTATTTCTTCCATAGTTTTCTTTGAATTCAGATCTGTTTTATTTTTTGTCCTTATAATATATTAACATGCATGTTTAGGACCAGTTATTAACCTACTGCTGATAACTTCACTTATCAAACTTTGCCTCAATGGCCACATAATATACTCTGTTTGTATTATTGTACTTGACAGAGGCTACACGGCTCCAGAGTATGTTCTTATTGGAAAGTTGAGTGAGAAGGTGGATGTGTACAGTTTTGAAATCGTCCTGCTGGAGATTCTTAGTGGCAAAAGATGCAATACAAGAAACGAGGGAGAGAACTCATACCTTCTACATTGGGTGCTCTTTCTATCCCTCTTTTATAATCTCAATTGTTTTCTCCTCTGTGTGTGCTTACATGTCTAAGCTTGATCTTCATTGTAATAACAAGTACTACTTGGAACTAAAAATGTCAGGCGTGGGGGCTGTATGAGAGTGACAAGCTTATGGGCATGGTGTACAAGTCAATACTTACGGACGAAGTGGGAGAGGAAGAGGCGAAGAGAGTTGAAGAGATAGGACTAATGTGCACACAGTCGGATTCCAAGAGGCCGGCCATATCTGATGTGGTGGTTCTCCTATTAAGCAAAGACAACCCAAAGCTTGTGCTCACCAGGCCTAGCGTCATCATCAGAGAGCTCCTCAACAACATGTAGCCATCCAGCAACCAATGTGTTTCATAGACCAGAACAAACAAGGTCATTTAGACGAAGAATATTCGACTTGGAGCAAACACTAACCTTTTTTTCTTGCCCACATATAGTTTATATTTCTCAACTAATCAATCAATAGATAGTATGAGCAAGACTAATTAACAACTACCGTGGAAAACAGATGGTCAAGATTATTAGTCATATATGTACATTATTATATGTGCCTTGTTCACTCTCAATTGTATTAGAAGTGATTAAAAAGATGAAAGAGTCATCAAGAGTAGAAGCTCTAAACATGAGATTATCAATAAGGAATACCAAGCCTGGGAATACCTTCTTCGTCTTCTTGTTTGGTGTACTCATGCATATGATATTGGAAACAAGAATATGGTTATCACCATGCACAGCTCAAACCAGCGCTAGCAACTTCTCGGTAATCTCCTGCAACGCCCGGGACAACGCCACCGACCCGGTCGCCTTCCGCGCCAACTTGGACGCCGCCCACGCCCAGCTCCGGGACAACCTCTCCTCCCCGGCATCCACCGGCTTCGCCACCTTCCAGGTCTTCCGCAGCAGCGTCCCCATGTACGCCATCTTCCACTGCCGCGGCTACACCTCCCGCCCGGGGTGCCTCGCCTGCCTCGACAACCTCTTCTACCTCCTCCCCGCAGGTGCCTCCTGAAGTTCCGCGCCACCGTCTTCACCGACGGGTGCTACCTCCGGTACGCCATGACCAACGACTTCGATACGGTGGTCAGTACGGGGCAGTCGGGGTTCTGCGACGACCCGATACGGGCCGAGAGGTGGGCCGGATTCAACGAGACTGCGTCGGAGGCGCTGGTGGAGGTGGAGAGGGCGGTGGTGGGGAGGGGGGATGTTTGTGGCGGGAAAGAAGGGTGCTGCAAGTGGTGGTGGAAGGGTGGTGTATGCGGCGGGGGAGTGCTTGCCGGTGTTGGGATTGGAGGATTGCCGGATGTGCCTCGAATCGGCATTCTGGAACGTGAGGAGCTGCCCGCCGGAGACCGGCGGGAGGGCGGTGGAGCCCGGCTGCTTCGTGAAATACTCCGGCGAGGAGTTCTTCGACGGCAGCTCGGTCGTTGACCTTGACAGAGACGGTGGAGGTGAGTTTGATTAGTCAACCCCATGTGGGTTCTATGATAAGAAGTTGGGGCTCATGTCAATTATGGGGCCCACAATTAGTTTATTTTTTCTCCTTCCTCTTTTTTTTTTAGGACTCTTCACTTTTTTCAGGTTGTGGTCCGTACTATTCAAAATCTAAGCAGATGAATAAAATAAATAAATTTAATAAATAATTTCATAAATAAATCGAATTTCGAATTATAAATAATTATAAAATTTTAATTTAATTTAATATTTTTAATTATTTTATCTTAATTATTAAATTAATTTTAATAAAAATTAATTTTAAAATATCTATTAACTAGTTTATTTTTAAAAATATTAATTGAAATAGATGGTGGAGGTGATTTTGCATAGTCTACCGCACGTGGGTCTTATGTTAATAATTTAAATCTCACGTTAATAATTTGCGCCCCATAGTTAGCAAGGAGTTCTTCAATGACAGCTTGACCTTTGAACTCGACCTGATTTAGGATGGGGTGGGCAAAAGCGAAGTTAAATCACGTTTTGCCCAAACTCAAGCTCATTTCATAAATAAATCGAGTTTTGATTTATATGATTTCGAATCAAGTTATTTTTATTTTGGAGTTCGAGTTGAGCATCGAGTTTAATCGTGAGTTTAAAGATCTAATTTTTTCTATATAATATAATTATTTTAATTATTTTTTTGTAAAAATATAAATGATATTCCCATAATTGATAGTCATATAATAACTATTAAATTGTTTTGTTTATTTTTATACAAAATTATCATTTTTATTTTTATATTATTCATGTATTATTAAAGAAAAAAATTACTTAAGGTTTATATTACAAATCACGTCGATTTGAGCCAAGTTTTAAGCCGAATTGAGATTTTTTAGAGTCAAATCGAGTCAAGTTTGATATAACTCAAAACCGAGTCCATTATAATCGAGTCGAGTTGATTTTTTAGGATTGAATTTTGAGTCAAGCTTAAAATAAATCGAGTTTGAGTCAGGTCACAAAAACTCGCTGAGCTAGTTCGACTCATACCCGGCACTATTAGGGATATTGGAGGAGGTGAGTGAGTTATAAAGCTCATACTTATATATATTCATTCATATATTCATGTGGTCCCTTGCTGTTACTGTGGGATCAACATTTTATGTTGACATTTTAAGAATCGCTTAGGATAAACACTTGATTAAAAACAAGTTTTACCATAATACCACTGGAATGATTACTGATATTATAATGAGTAAATTATTCATATGCTCTATATGTTGTTTCTTTTCAAACAAACATTTAATTAGTATGATCTCAGTACTAGACATTTACTTAGTTCGTATTTATAAATTCATTTATGAGATACAATAAGAAACTTCCTCCCCTACCTTGGCCTCTCATAAAAAATTAAGCTCTCCTACAATTACTTGACCAAAAAATCCACATCCCCACAATTAAGTTTGTTTTCAAAAACCTATTTAAGAAGTACGTTAAAAAACTCCCTCCCCCACCTTAAACTCACATAGAAAACTCATTTATCCACCATCATTTTACCTGAAAACTCACTTTTCTACCAACACTCCATCTAAATTTATATTTAGAAACCTATTTAAATCGTGCAGAAAGAAACTCTTTTCCCCCACCTTCATATTTGGTTTACAAAATCCTTGAATGTAAATGTGTTTTTGTTTTCTGCCAAGTGATTTCACACACACAAAAAAGGGAAAAGTGAGGTAAATTGAGTACTTGGATTAATAAAGTACTCGATTATAAGTGTGTTTTTGTATTTTGCCACCCTGGTTTCATGACTTAGATGAACCAGGTACTTGGGTTAATGAAGTACTTGGACTATAAGTGTATTTTTCGTATTCCGCCACCTAGATTTTACGTGTGGTCAACCAAGTACTTGGGTTAACAAGACTATAATTTATTTTTTGCAACCGAGTTTTTATTATAATAACCTACAAAAATTAGTCTCACATCTAACATTTCTTAGGGTAAGATTTAATATATAAGTTTAGACGTATTTATTAATCCTTAACTTGGTTATCTAATTTTGAACAAATAACTTAGATCCATCAGTTTATACTTAGTTCATATCATTATAATTGATATCAAAGTCAACATGGGACTGCATTGGATGGTGGCGTATACTAGGATGTAGACTAACGAGTTAACTATGGGACAAGCATGGACTAGGAAGCTAGCCACGAGTTGAAGAGAAAAGGGTATTCAATGAAAAAATTTCCTAAAGAGATGAATTGTAATGATCCTTAAAAATTAGTCTCACATCTAATATGTCATGGGCTAAGAACTATTGTATAAGTAAAGATGTGTTCATAGATTTTTAACTTCGTAACCAACTTTAAATGGATGACTAGATATATGAATTTGCACTTTGGGCCGGTTGTCATAGGTCAAGGTCAACTTTATTAACATAATGGTAGAATATATGTGTGTTTTCATATTTTCTCAGCCAAGTTTTGTATTGTAGTAATTCTTCAAAAATAGAGCCAGCCTTTAATGTTTATTAAAATGGTTAGTGGAATTCAAGTAGACTCCACGTGGGTCAATCAAAATGGGGCATATTTTAGGCGCAAAAAAATGGGGGTGGCTAAAAATTTTCCTTCCTTAATTAAAACTTCATGCGTGCCTTTCCATTTCATTATTTTGAGTAGCCTTTTTTAACATTATTCTTCCAGTTAGGTCCCTTTGGAGCTTTTATTAATGATAAATTGTCCCAAAAAACTTTGTTGGGCTAATCAGAGATGAGGCCATAGATAGAGAAAAATTCTAAGCGGTACACATAGTTACTTCCATTGTGTGGTGAACTGATACCCTTCAAGTGGGGCTGTATCAAATCCATTAGCGTTGAACAAATTAGTCCAATTTTGTTTTAAATTACAGATCAATAATCAAATGCACTTAGTTGATTGATAAAAAATTTTAATCATCCCAAAAAAGAGACATGGTAAACTATAGATCCTTTAAGAATTTCAAACGCTTATGAATCTCCTTTCCTTATTATAGGTGTTCATGCTGAAAATATAGCAATAACACTTGATTGATTTCGTATATACTTTTGCAGGTAGATCAGGTGCAAGGATCATAATAATTGGAACAACTATAGCAGTTGGGGGACTTTGCATTCTTCTCCTTTCCCTTTTCTTCTATTATCGTAGATATCGCAAAATAAAGGAGTGGACATTTACAGGTGAATGAATCAATAGAACCATCCATCCGACGTCCATTTTTCATTCAAATACTTTTCATATATGTTCCATTACATGATTCAAATTTAAGGCTAAGTAACTAAAACATGAAGTTCTTTCGATGTATACACAGGTGACATAGAAGGAAAGGCAGGACTCGAAGCACTTGTCTCCTTCACATATGATGATCTAAAGGCCGCTGCAAGAAACTTTAGTGATGAAAACAAACTTGGGCAAGGAGGATTCTCTTCGGTATATAAGGTAAACATAATCTTGCTCATTTGATAAATATTTTCACAAGATTTAAGGCCATAAAAGAAATGATTCGTGACAGCTTAATTCACATGGTGACTGAAAACCGGAGTGATGTATAATGCCAAACTCAAGGATGATTAAGCAAATTTATAATATGGAAATTAACAGGGTGTCCTTAAGAATGGGAAGGTCGTGGCCATCAAGAAGCTCTCAATATCTGGAACAGCACGAACGAGGGCTGACTTTGAAAACGAGGTGATTCTCATAAGCAACATTCGCCATCGCAACCTTCTGAGCTTGTTGGGCTGCTGTAGGAAAGGCCCAGATCTTCTACTCGTGTATGAGCTCATGGAGAGGGAAGCCTCGACAGATACATATTTGGTACTTATAACATATTATAACAACATATATAGACTATTTGAACCTTTATTCGTCGAATATTGTTGACGCATTTACGTTACGAAAATAACATCTAATTAGTATTACTTATAATTATTAACAATATAATTATAAGTAGATGGCAAGAGAGAAAGCTTGGATTGGAAGAAGATGTTCAACATAATTGTTGGCTCAGCTCGCGGGATTGCTTATCTACATGAGGAATTTCCCCACTGCATTATACATAGGGATATAAAGCCTGGGAATATATTGCTTGATGATGAATACCAACCAAAGGTTGCAGATTTTGGTCTTGCACGCCTTCTTCCAGATGATAAAACGCATGTTAGCACTAAGCTCGCTGGAACTCTGTGAGTTTGATATCTTTTACACATTTCCATAGTTTCCTTTGAATTAATCTGTTTTATTTTTTTCCTTATAATATATTAACGTGCATGATGAGGAACAGAAATTAACCTATTGCTGATAACTTCACTTATCAAACTTTGCCTCAATGGCCACAGAATAACTCTGTTCGCGTTATTGTACTTGACAGAGGCTACACGGCTCCAGAGTATGTTCTTACTGGGAAGTTGAGTGAGAAGGTGGATGTGTACAGTTTTGGAATTGTCCTGCTAGAGATTCTTAGTGGCAAAAGATGCAACACAAGAAACGAGGAGGGAGAGAACTCATACCTTCTACATTGGGTGCTCTTTCTATCCCTCTTTTATAATCTCAGTTGTTTTCTCTATATATATGCTTACATCTCTAAGCTTGATCTTTATAGTAATAACAAGTACTACTTGGAATTAAAATGTCAGGCGTGGGGGCTGTATGAGAGTGACAAGCTTATGGACATGGTGGACAAATCGATACTCGCGGATGAAGTGGGAGAGGAAGAGGTGAAGAGAGTTGCAGAGATAGGACTAATGTGCACACAGTCGGATTCGAAGAGGCCAGCCATATCTGATGTGGTGGTTCTCCTATTAAGCAAAGACTGCCCAAGGCTTGTGCTCACCAGGCCTAGCTTCATAACCATGAGTTACTCAACAACATCTAGTCATTCAGCAACCAATGCTGTTATGTTGTTTTCCCACTTTTCCGGTCGTTGATATCAAATGTATGTTTCAAAGGACCAGAACGAACATGGTCATGTAGACGAAGAATATTTGACTTTGACCAAACACTACCCTTTCTTTTTTCTAGCTCGTATATATAGTCAAAATAAGGGCTTCAATTTTTTTAAGTTATCCAAGTACAGTTCACTATAAAACTTCTCAAACAAGATGACGTAATAAAAGTTAGTAAAATATATTATGTTTTTAATTTTAACTACGTAAATATTTTAAAATAATTTAAATTATATGTATGTTAAAAGAGTGTAACATGTACATTTTTATATAAAAATAATATAAATTCTTTTAAGTTAATCGGACTCTGAATTGACTCCATTACACCGTAACATTGGCGATTCATTAAAACTATGAATTAATGGTCTTTTGTGCATGCCTTAGCAAGGCGATAAGCTAATTTTCTGCATAAACGTGAGTTATTCTATTTCAAATAAACTGAACCCAAGAACGGTCTCCTCTTCAATGTGAGCACAAGTACTCTGATTATGAGCAATGCAAGTTCAGCATCAAATGATTAATGCCTGAAACTGCCGCAGTTGAATGATCACAGGCTAGTTTCCTCACATGGAAGTGCGCTAATATTTTATTGATTGATTTAGTACAGGCGATTCAATTAATATTAGTTTGATATACAGCACAACTATTTTTAACTCCTATAATTTGATGAACTATGAAGTTTTTTCTCAACATATACAGGTGGCTTAGAAGGACAAGCAGGATTCGAAGGGTTTGTCTCCTTCACATATGATGATCTAATAATAGCCGCAAGTTACTTTAAGTGATGAAAACAAACTTGGGCAAGGTGGATCCTCAGTACATGCTGCTCATTTCTTACACATTCACACAAAGCAATATGCATTCCTATTAGGACGAACCCAGAAATACTATGCCCTTAATATTGATGTCAACCGATTTTAAGACTTGCAACTAGTTGTTACAAGATTAAATATATGATGTTGAAAGAAATAATTTATGAAAATTTTATATGTAAATGGTGACTAAAAATGGTAATGTAATGGAGGATTATAAGCAATTTTTTATGATATTAAAACAGGTTGCTTTTAAAAATGGGAAGGTTGTAGCTATTAAGAAGCTCTCAATATCATCTAGGACAGCTCAACCAAGGATTGACTTCGAAAGAGAGGTAATCCGGCCATCGCTATCTTCTAAACCTGTTGGGCTGCTGTAGGAAAGGCCAGGATCTTCTACTCGTGTATGGCTCATGAAGAGGGGAAGCCTCGACAGATACATATTTCGTAGATACAATATTCACATACTTATGACAACATATACAATGTTCTTAGGACGTACCTTTAATGATTCATAGTTTATAAGGAAAGAACAATTCACAAAAGAGATCATTGTATCCCGCCGTACATACTAACATAAACAAACTAAAACCCCTTCTTAATATGTCCAGATGGCAAGAGGGAAGCCCTGGATTGGAAGAAGTAGTTCAACATAATCCTTGGCTCAGCTCGTGGGCTTGCGTATCTACCCGAGGAATTCCCCCATTGCATTATACATAGGGATATAAAGCCTCGGAATATGTTGCTCGATGATGAATACCCACCAAAGGTTGCACATTTTGGTCTTGCACGCCTTCTTCCGGACGATAAAATGCATGTTAGAACTAAGCTCGCTGGAACTCATATATTTAAAATGTTATAAAATGCATGTGAGTTTTGAATACCTTTCATATATTTAATTCATATACAGTACTTTTTAATGATTTAAGATTTAACAAAAGAACTGCGAGATCTTAATTAAAGATGTCACGAAAAGAAAAGATAAATATATTACATCGAAAAATATAGTAGGAAGTTACAAATATGAATGATGTACTTTAATAAAATTTGTAACTAAACAGGATCATATTAACTATTAAAAAACCATCTGTTTATATTATTTTTGGCAGAGGCTACGCCGCTCCCGGGTATGTTCTCAATGGAAATATGAGCGAGAAGGTTGATGTTTACAGTTTTGGTATCGTTCTTCTAGAGATTCTTAGTGCCAAAAGATGCAATACAAGAAACGAGAAGGGAGAGAACTTATACCTTCTACATTGGGTACTCTCTCTATCCCTTCTTGATCATCACCATTATATATGTTGATCATGTGCCTTCTTAACAAGTAGTTGGAACTATGATTGTCGGGCACGGGGAATGTATGAGAGTGACAAGCTAAGTGGAAGTGGAAGAAGTGAAGAAAGTTGCAGAGATAGGACTAATGTGCACACAATCTGCTTCTAACAGGCCGTCCATGTCTGATGTTGTGGTTCTCCCATTAAGCAAAGACCACCCAAAGCCTGCGCTTACCAGTGCTCCTAGCAGGAGTCCTTAACATCTACTCATCCAGCAAGATTTAATGCCACCATGCTGTTTTCCCACTTCTCTGGTCGTTGATATCAAATGGCTGGCATTTTCTTATGTCTAAACATTGCCCTGTTATTTTTAATCACAGTTTCCATTACAAGAAAAACAAGTTTCTAAATATGACGAAAATTATGCCATTGGAACTTCAAGTTCGTCACTCGTTATAAAAATTTTCTTCGTTAGTGATGAATATTTTCTAACCAAAACCCACATTGTTTTTCTTGTAGTGATGATCAACCACGAATTTTTGCGTAGTAAGTACGACGAAACGACTTCTGATTGTGTATTCCAAATAACAAAAGAATTGATAAGTAACATAAAAATAAAAGGTACCAGATGTTTACGAACACTACACTATACTATACGATAGATGCAGACAGGACTGGGTGTATCCAATTCCTGATCAAACCTTTGAATGGCGAAGAAGTCATCTCTCATCTCTATCATGGACTAACAACAATCCCCACTAGTATTCTAACATTGACTCCTGTTAAGTTTAGTCATGGTCTTGCCAATACAGAAGTGATGATCAACCATGAATTCTTGCGTATCAAGTACAAGTACAATGAAACGACTTCCGATTGTGTTTTCCTAATTGAAAAAGAATTGATAAGTAACATAAAAATAAAAAGTACCAGATAGTTACGAACGACTACAATATCCTATACGATAGATGTGGACAGGACTGGGTGCATCCAATTCCTGATCAAACCTTTGAATGGCAAAGAAATCGTCTCTCATCTCTATCACGGACTAACAACAATCCCCACTAGTATTCTAACATTGACTCTTGTTAAATTTAATCATGATCTTCGCAATACAACTCCCAATAATTTTACCTACTACCATTCAATAGTCAAATTCACATAACTCAAAGTCTTCCTATATTGGTTCCTAGCTAAAACTATTTTCTCTTTGTTGCCCATATATATACAAAAATACATGCAAATGATCGTCTTATCTTCATATATATATATATGCCAATCCATACAATATCCATGCATGCATTTGACAAAGTAGTAAATAATCTTGATCCTACCTGATATGATGACAGATTTGTACAACCAATTATCAAACTCTTGTATTCATCCCGCTCATTCTCATCACCTGTACAATGTACTATAAATACTTCATGAATCAATGAAAACAACGGGGTTTCTGCTTTTACACGTATACCTATTAACAATATAATTAAAAGTAGATGGTAAGAGAGAAAGCTTGGATTGGAAGATGTTCAACATAATCGTTGGCTCAGCTTGCGGGATCGCTTATCTCCATGAGGAATTTCACCACTACATTATACATAGGGATATAAAGCCTGGCATATATTGCTTGATGATGAATACCAACCAAAGGTTTCAGATTTTTGTCTTGAACGCCTTCTTCCAGATGATGAAACACATGTTAGCACTAAGCTCGCTGGAACCCTGTGAGTTTGATATCTTTCATACATTTCATTTCCTCCATAGTTTTCTTTGAATTAATCTGTGTTATTTTTTTTCCTTATAATATATTAACATGCATGATTTGGACCAGGAATTAACCTACTGCTGATAACTTCACTTATCAAACATTGCCTCAATGGCCACATCATAACTCTGTTCGTATTATTGTACTTGACAGAGGCTACACGGCTCCAGAGTATGTTCTTATTGGAAAGTTGAGTGAGAAGGTGGATGTGTACAGTTTTGGAATCATCCTGCTAGAGATTCTTAGTGGCAAAAGATGCAAAACGTGAAACAAGGAGGGAGAGAACTCATACCTTCTACATTGGGTGGGTGCTGTTTCTATCCCTCTTTTATATTCTCAATTGTTTTCTCCTTCTTACGTGTCTTGTCGGGTTTATCACATGTCGGTCGCAGAATGATATTGGTGACTTATATATAAACTAATGGGAAAATCTTACTTCTTGAGATAATTTTTGGATTAAGAAAAATCTGTGACACCTATTACAAATCCCTTTGTGCACACCTATTACAAATCCCCTTTAGGGCCCAAAGGGCCTAGCAGTGGTATCAAAACCCAGGTAGGTTTGTCAAGGTACCTCAGGTTTATCAAGGTTCCACCTGATGATTAAAGGGGAATTTGTTTGCCTATGCCAATTGTAGTTGTCTTTTCATAAGTTCCACCTGACTGCCGATTGTGGTGGTCTCCTTCATGGGTTCCACCCAATGATTTAAGGAAAGGAGTTGCCGATTGTGGTCATGGTATCAGAACCCAAGTAGGTTGGGTTCCACCTGATGATTTAAAGGGGAAGAGTTGTTGATTGTGGTCGTGGTATCAGAACCCAAGTAGGAGTTGCCGATTGTGGTCGTGGTATCAGAACTCAGGTAGGTTGGGTTCCACCTGATGATTTAAGGGGAGGAGTTGCCGATTGTGGTCGTGGTATCAGAACCCAGGTAGGAGTTGCTGATTGTGGTCGTGGTATCAAAATCCAGGTAGGTTGGGTTCTACCTGATGATTTAAGGGGAGGAGTTGCCGATTGTAGTCGTGGTATCAGAACCCAGGTAGGTTTGTCAAGGTTCCACCTGATGATTTAAGGGGAGTTTATTTGCCTACGCTGATTGTGGTTGTTTCCTTCATGGGGTCTAACCCGATTGTGGTTGTCTCCTTCATGGGTTCCACCTAATAATTTAAGGGGAGGAGGGAGGAGGAGTTGCCGATTGTAGTCTGATGATTTTTGTCAGGTGTGGTTGTCTTATTTATAGGTTCCACCTGATCATTTAAAAGATGATTTTTTTGTCAGGTGTGTTTGTCTCATTTATGGGTTCCACCTGATGATCTAAGGGATGATTTTTGTCAGGTGTGATTGTTTCCTTTATGGGTTCTATCTAATGATTTAAGGGTCACCTAATAATTTAAAAGGAGTTTGTTAGGTGGATGCCTTTTGATGAAGGGGGAGTTTGTCACTTTGATTAAGGGGAGTTTGTCATGTGGATGCCCTTTGATGAAGGGGGACTTTGTCACTTTGATGAAGGGGAGATTCTGAGACGATGATAATTTTGGGATCACTTAATGTGTGAATGAGAATTATTGGGTTTATCCCATATCATAGAGAGTACTGGTAACTTGTACATAGGCTGATGGGAAACCCGTGATAATTATTATAAGTCCCTTTTGGGGGCCTAACATGTCTAAGCTTGATCTTTATAGTAATAACAAGTGCTACTTGGAATTAAAATGTCAGGTGTGGGGGCTATACGAGAGTGACAAGCTTATAGACACGGTGGAGAAATCGATACTTACGGACAAAGTGGGTGAAGAAGAGGCGAAGAGAGTTGCAGAGATAGGACTAATGTGCACGCAGTCAGATTCTAACAGGCCGATCATATATGATGAGGTGGTTCTCCTATTAAGCAAAGACCACCCAAAGCTTGTGCTCACCACGCCTAGCTTCATAACCATTGAATCGTCATCATCAGAGAGTTCCTCAACAAAATCTAGCCATGCAGCAACCAATGCTGTTATGTTGTTTTCCCACTTTTCCGGTGGTTGATTTCAAATGTATGTTTCATAGGACCAGAACAAACAAGGTCATGGAGACGAAGAATATTCGACTTTGAGCAAACAGTAACCTTTTTTTCATGCCCATATATATAGTTATGATTTCTCGACTAATCAATCAATAGATAGTATGAGATCATTAATTTTCATAATTATTATGAGCAAGACTAATTAACAACTTTCAACGTAGTTGAAAACCTATGGTCAGATGTTTACGAACGACTACACTATATACTATACGATAGATGTGGACGGGACTGGGTGTATCCAATTCCTGATCAAACCTTTGAATGGCAAAGAAATCGTCTCTCATCTCTATCATGGACTAACAACAATCCCCACTAGTATTCTAACATTGACTCTTGTTAAGTTTAGTCATGATCTTCCCAATAATTTTACCTATTGCCATTCAATAGTCAAATTCACATGACTCAAAGTCTCCCTATATTGGTTCCTAGCTAAAACTTTTTTTCTCTTTGTTGTCCATATATATACATAAATACATGCAAATGATCGTCTTATATATATATATATATATATATATATATGCCAATCCATACAATATCAAGTACCATGCATGTTTCAACACTCCACATCTCTTCAATTAACACAAAATATAACAAGAACATGACAATCTTCACTAGAAATGGTAGCTCTAGCTTCCATGATGGCTTCTTCTTCTTCTTCACTGCACTCTTTATCATCACAACGACACCAACGTGCACCGGCCAGACAACCAACTTCTCCAGATTCGTGTGCAATGCCGACAACATCTCCCCCGACCCGCCCGCCTTCCTCATCAACTTCAACGCCATCCACGCCGATCTCCGGGCCAACCTCTCCTCCCCGGCGGCCACCGGCTTCGCTACGGCCCAGATTGTCCGCACCACGGCCCCCATCTATGCCATCTTCCACTGCCGAGGCTACACCTCCCACCCCCGCTGCCTCGCCTGCCTTGACTCAGTCTTCACCATCTCCAACGCCAGCTGCTACGCCAAGCACCGCGCCACCGTCTTTACCGACGAGTGCTACCTCAGCTACTCAACCATTAACCTATTCGTCGGGGGGCCTTGATCAACACCGGCCAGTCGGGGTTCTGCGACGACCCAACGTCGGGTGAGGGGCTGGTCGGGCTTGACGAGACGGCATCGGAGGTGCTGGAGGAGGTGGAGAGGGAG
>JAURVB010014571.1:0-63053 GCA_033002965.1 Piper betle | reverse complement strand
CTACGCTGTCGAATAAGGATTGGCCGAGGGACTTCCAGCGTGTAACTAAGTCAATCTAGTGTTCCCATCCTGGCCAAAAGGGAAATTACTGTTATTTAACAACTAACGTTCTTCAAGTCTCATCCAGGCCTCAACAACTCGAGCCAAACGAACAACTAACGTTCTTCAAGTCTCATCCAGGCTCAACAACTCGTTGTTATAGAGCCAAACTTGGGTACGTGCCGCAAAACATGCAAAAGACACTCAAATTTTACGTTCGACTTTTACATCACATTTAATTTATAAACTATTTTTTTATTACAATTTATATGCAGGCGGTCATCAAAAATTATTTTGCAACAAGCGAAAACAATAGCAAAGTGACTATATACATGAGTACAAAGATATTTGACAACCATAATACATGAATTTTTGGTACGAAATGACCCTAAAGCTGATCCAGATTGCGCAATTATACTTAGAGGTAAGCACTTTTTTCTAAACCATAAGATTACTATATATATTAGGAAAAAAATTATTAATTTTCTAATCTTTTTAATTAAGTTAATAATTAATAAAAAAATATTTTACGATTTTGGGCTCAAGAAGGAATTTTTGATTAAGTGGATAACTGAGAGCTTGGTTGGTGAGATAGTGTGGAGTGTCCCCAATTTATAGATCATCGATGGTTTATGTTTTTTTAAAAAAAATATTAAGATAAGAGAGAAAGATCCCAAAGAGAGCCAATTGGGACACTCTTGAGAGGCCATTTCAGAAGAGCCCAACTTCTCTTGAGAACCCACCAACTGGGGCCTCCCCAAACCGAGCTCGAGCTTGGCTTGCGAGCCTGAAATTTAGGCTCGGCTCGGCTCGGCTCGAAAAACTGAAAAGTGCCAACTTTTTTCCTCCAAATCGGATGATAAAATCAACTTCGGATTCCAGAGTTTATTGATCTAACCTGGAGATGTATTGAGTGGGTTTTGATCAACTTAAAGAATGTATGTTTATGTTAAAGGTAAGTTCATATGAAATGGTCCTCTTTAGATTAATGAGTGACACATCTTGACCTATTAAGACAGGGTGAAGATTAGCTGATTTACATTCTAGGGCCTAGAATCGCATGCAATTGAACTTTCGCTTCGCTTGTTCCCTTTGTTAAACAATTGCGGCAAATTCTAGCCGTCGTGGACAACTTAACACGGCTAACGTTTGCTGGCTTTTGATCTCCCTCTCCAACAAAGAAGGGAAAATTCCTTTTGAATTAGGGGCTGTAGAAGAGCATACCAAGGAAGAAAATAGATCAGGGGTGGAAGTCGAGTTCGATTAAACATGTCAAACATGTGCTCATGGGCCAGCTCAAGCTGAGTGATCACTAATAAGGCCACTCCTAGTCTTGTGTATGTATTTTCAAACAATGAAAGAAGACACAATCATTTCACATTTCCCAGCTGGGACCAATCCAGTTGCCTAGCCTTTAACTAAACAACCCCATTGCTCATCATAGCATTCCACCGAAAAGCACTTCGGCGTCCCCTTTAGCTAAGAGCCAAGAACCAAGCCTCTGCATTGTCAAAGCAAATCACACTTTGCAGCAATCCCCATTTTCTTGATTCTTTTCTTTTATATATCTGATCCAAGCCCTTGATTTATCACAAGATTATGATTTATGCCCACGAGAGATCCAAGGAGGAGCATAGCAGTCCAAGTTTAAAGACTTTTAGAGCTCTGGGTTGGGGCTCACATTTTGTCAAAACAAAGAAAACTCATGACTTCACTATAGTCTATAGGAAGCTAGGAAATGTTATTTTCCTCTTATTTGGCCAGCTCTTTGCATATATAAGAAAAAAACCACGTACACATAGACAACCCACCTGCACCATCAGCGCTGAGCTTCACTAGTGCTTGAGCTTGTCAACACACATGCTTCACCTTCCTTTCATAAACATGGAGGGCAATAACCGAGGCCTCAATTCTCCAAGAACAAGAAGATCTTCAAGAAGGGGAGCATCAACGATGTTAACGCTGCTGCAGCACTGCCTTCTAGTAGCTGGATTATTGACCTTCACAACAAGCTTCTCTACGGCCGATGACTCCGTGGATGTAGTACCCTCCACCGGTGTGCTATGTGTTAGCAACTGTCCCACATGCCCGGCGGTTTGCTCGTCCAACTCGCCGCCTCCACCACCGTCGAGCACCTACATCGCGGCGGCGAGGGCTCCCGCCACCGCCGGCGGTGTCCTACTACAGCTGGGGACCTCCCACGGCTTTCTGTCCCCCCTCCTTCATATCCTACAAACAACGAGAGGGCCCCCAATCTGCAGGTTTCAACGCCACCAACCATGGAAACAAGGGGAGAGAATACGTATCCGTATTACTACTTCTACTCGTCACAAGCTGCTCATCACTGGCCGGTGCCTTACTTCCCAGCGTCCTTGATAAATATTGTCATAGCCGTTTCTCTTTTTTTATGTCTAAATAATTTGGTTCTTGTTAATTAAACTGTGTGCTTGTGTTGGATCAGTTAGGAGTTGTAGATACATCAGCACGAGATCTTGTGGAGTATGACTCTATGATTTTGCTTTATGAGTGCTTTAAATTTCTAGGCAACAATGTTCTCGAGATGGGTAGTGTAGTGCAGTTTATTTATAAGATCGAATGTCAGTGGATGACAGTGTTATTGGGAGATTATAATGTTCTTTTTCTTTTTAAAATTTTTTTACCTTTTTAGCCGTCGCAGCCCAAAATTTATATCTATTTTTTATGGCGACGATTTTTTTGGGTGGAAAATTAAAATCCCAGCAAGGATTGGAAGACCTTCAAAACTGGTTTCTTTTCTTATTTTTTTAATAAAAAAATCGGTTTCACAGTAGAGCACGGAGAAATAATCCCCGTGCTTAATTTCAGTAATAAAAAGTTATTTGTCGCCAAAATTGTTGGTGACAAAATATCTAATAAATTTGGGGACAAATTGAGTAATAAATTATCACGAAAAGATTTTAGTGACAAAATTCGTAGGCAAATTATCACTGAACCGTCACCTATTTTTCTGTAACAAACAGTGTTAAAAAATATACGGTTGCTATATATCATCATAGACAATGCATAGAGCAACTATATTTGAGTGGCCTTTGGTGTGTACAAGTGGTTGAATGTTTTGATCAAATTACATAGCATCTATATCTTGGCCTATAGTGTGGTGACTATAAGATCTATGGGTTCGGTTGAAGGTGGGGTTCGATACCTCATATGTAATACCCCAAATCCGGTTTACATTCGTGAATCGAATTAGTATGTCACGGGCCTTAGTTAGGTCGGCTAACCCAAACCCAACTTATGCAGTTGTAATCTTGACATCTTTAGATGAAGATACAATTTGTTATGTATAGATGAATGCACAAAACCCTAACATGCTACTATATAGATGACATACAAACTAATTTACACACCAATAATAATTGCGATAAATCAATAAAAATTTTAAAAAATAAAACGGACAGAGTCTCCTCTAAAAGTGCAATTAAGGACCACCTTATCAAAAAATATATACAAACATATATGTATATATCACATATTTGCATTCACACAAAATTCTAATCTATACTGCATCAATCACTCTGAATCTTCGGTCTCGACCCACCTGCGAAGTCTATTCACATTTCACATTATATCATCATATCTTAGCATTTAATCACATCATTTTCAATATAATAACATCATAAATAAAATATTAATCACTCTATCGGCTGATATGTGTGTGCAAATGATATCATTGCTCCTCTGTCCAGGCTAACATATCTAAATCATGATTACCACCTACATATAGTATAAAAACACGTCAATAACAAGTGTTACTAGTCCAAAATATAACTATAACAAACTGGCTATGAGAGCTAACTCTCATATGAAAAAATATTTGTTTACTTTATTAGAACTCTCTGAAGGGCACCTACTGAGGAACCACCACGCTGCAAACCCAGTAGTATCCCAGAACTGACTGCTTTACTGATGCCTCTTTTGGCATTTTTCTCATTCTCTTTTTCTCTGTTCCATCGGGACGATAAATATACCCTAAGCCCTCTCATTTCCTCCATAATTCTCTCTAGCCTTGAACACGAAGGCCTAATATTCTTAGGCACTCGCTTTTAATACCCTTTAAACCACAAGTCTGGATATGCGTTGTACTTAACAGTACCAGTAAACCTCCATGTTCTCTAGGTGTAAGGAACTCAAACACAGAGTTGTCAGGATCCCACAGGAATGAAACAATTCGCTCACTAATCCAAAGCCTACTTTGACTGTCATGTGCATCCACTCATGGTACATGCAAGTCGGTTTCACCATTTCTCGTCTCACTAAAAACTCGTTAAAATTATATATATTATAGCCTGGGAAGGGATTTGTATAATAGGGCCGAAGGCAACTTGTGGTGGATCTTAGTTTTTGAAATCATCCTTGAAGGTTATTAATTTGGAAAATTGTTCGGCTAAATGGCCCGAGTTAAGTGGGATCTAATAAAGCGTCACTTAACCCATCCTGCAGGCAATAAAACAAACATACAATAGAATAGAGTATAAAACATAGATGAGTCCTAAACAAACTTGGTAGAAGCTTCAAGTGTGTCTTCATGCCTAGGCGGCGAGCTTCTACTTCCTACCTCTTGTCTTCAGCAATCGGCGACGACTAGGGTTTCGTTGCACGTTTCAGAGCTTGAATTTGGCGCTCTTCGGCATTCAAAGTTTGATCAAGTTCAACTGGATAAGCTTGGCAGAAGATCCGGCGAATTTTAGCAAATCCGGTTTTCAGGTAAGGTTCTAGCGGTTAGGTGGTTTTCTAGTAGCTTTCTGGCGGTAATCCGGTGGCAATCGCTGGCGGTGTCTACTAGCGGGATAACAGTGGTATTGGGTACCGTTGACATTGTCTCAACGAGCCCGACATGTCTACAATGTTGACACGATTGGTGGGGGTGGCAGCTTGCCGGAAAAGGGCAACGTAGGGGCGACCGGTGATGGGTGACAAGATCTGGCCAGTATAGTCGGCGATAGGCTCTGCTCCGGTCGGGGAAGGTCGTGGGAGGGTCGACGACGTTGAGGAGGCAACTGGATGATGATGGAGATGGTCGCGGGCAGCGGAATTGGCTCATGTTGTGGAGGCTTGATGCCAGCTGCGGGTGCTTTGGGTGGCACGACGATGGGGCGGCGGTGCTTGGTGGCAGGGTGGCGTCGGCAATGGCAGTGGCGACGAACACGGGAGTGAAGGTGGCGGCAATCTAGGGTTTGGGGAAATAAAAAGGGTCGGCGGTAGTCAGTGGCTATATTGTAACTCGGTCATTAACCTGACTCCGACCAGAGTCAAAATTATAACTAGTCCGTAATAAATCCTTAAAAAATCTAGAAAATGGGGGAAAATCCAATAAAATATAAAACAAGCCACAACTTCACAATGACATGCTCTGCAACTAATAACCCACCCAAACATTATAAATATGCATCCTATCACAGTAAACGGCCTAAAAATTATTATACAATCCACTATATGTATATGTGTGTATATATATATATATATAGAAAGTAAACTTGCATACTCTCATCTGATAACTCATTCTTTTCTGCTATATTCATGATGTTATCATCATATATTTGGGTCATACACGTGAATGGCATCAGCTCAGTACATGTGTTCTGAAACTAAATCGACTTGAACTAATGGCTAAACCAATTGGTTCACGAATATAAAACTCTAACTCGGATCGCGGGTTTTTCATCTTAAGGGCGGTCGTCAGGTTCATTAAAAAAACACCTAATAATTTATTATTATTGGTACTATACAGAGAATTTGAAATATATGAAAGAAGTATTATTTCACAACAAAGTATCATTCAGTGATTGTCTTAAAAAAAAAAGTTAGCATCAAATTATCAAGTAAGTTTCAATTAAAATGTTAAAAGTCAAGCAACCTGTACCCGACAAAGCAGCACGCCTCGTTCAGTTACATGTGCTATGGTCCATTCCACCGTACCACTTATTAGGTTGAGCCGATGGGTCCATTCCACCGTACCCCTATTAGTTGGCCGATGGGTCCATTCCACCGTACCACTGTATTAGGTTGAGCCGATGGGTCCATTCCACCGTACCCCCTATTGGCCGATGGGTCCATTCCACCGTACCACTTATTAGGTTGAGCCGATGGGTCCATTCCACCGTACCCCCTATTGGCCGATGGGTCCATTCCACCGTACCACTGTATTAGGTTGAGCCGATGGGTCCATTCCATCGTACCCCTATTATGTTGGGCCGATGGGTCCATTCCATCGTACCCCTTATTAGGTTGAGCCGATGGGTCCATTCCATCGTACCCCCTATTGGCCGATATTTATTTATGGACTGTCCGTTCCATTCTGACATGTCCATTATTAGATTTTGAACAGTGCGGCTAAAAAAAATAGGGTTTCTTGAAACTAGTCAAACGTGAATTTCATATCTGCCATCTAATTTGCAACCATACAATATCTCAACACCCAAAGACCTATTGCAATTTATACCAAAAAGTTCCAGCAACTTAGCAAGGTATTTCTAATGAATTTATGCGTTGCAACCATGCATGTAAGAGTTCTAATGGAAAAGAAACTAAGAAGAAGTATGAAATACTTACACCACAATGGAAAGGCACTGGAGAGGAGGCAAGAAGGAGTGGACTGCCTTTTCTCCCTAACCCCCTCCTCCTATATATATATGCTTCAACGAGTTCCTCAATTAAATTCTCACATCTATTCATGTATAGGTATTCCCTAGGTTCAACGAGTCCCTTTATTAAATTCTCTTACCCCATCATCCGTTCATGAATCAGTATTCTCTAGGTTGGGTTCGTCTTCCCTAATGCCAGAGTTTGGCCTTACGTCTTCTCTAAGGTTAGGGTTTGGCTTTACGTTGAACCGTGACCGGTCTACTTGATAACCAACCATATCCATTCATCGAAAATAATATTTCATAATACTTAGGTTCAAGTCTATAAATAAAAATTTTCACATATTTTCACGGTTCTTACAATCTCCCCAACTTAGAAATATTTCGTCCCCGAAATATTATAACATCAACAGGATGATCATGATTAACTATATCTTCGGAACCTCAGGTTGCTCTTGTTGTTGCTTCGGAGGCTGACGACACTCATTTTGCAGGTGTCATGTCCTTCCGCAATTGTAGCACCGACGGGGCTCACTGCATAACCCTGAATGCATCTTGTTGCAATTTTTACATAGTCGACACGAAATCTCCTGAAACTTCCTTTTGCGGTTCCCATCGACATTCCGTTATGTTCAAAAAAAAAATTTTTTTCTTCAATGATTACTTAGGTTTGTTAGTGAGTCCACTAATTCACTAATGACATTCCCCATTGGAGAAAGATAAATATTGGACTCTTCAACAAGGTACTTGAGTCATAAGATGTGAGCTTTTAGGAAACCTTGCTCTGATACCACCTGTAACGACCCGGCCATTTTTAACAATATTGTGGGCCTTGTTGGCCAGGTGTTACCAAAATAAAACTACTAAATGCCGAGTAATAAGTTATAAAATAATGGTTCCCACAGTCTTAGACCATTTCCCATAGCCACATTTATAACTCAAAACAAAATAAAAAGAAGTCCCATTTATTACCCATTCTCCTAACCTGACTATCCTATCATACTTTTATTCTACCTTATTTGAGCTGAAATCAAACAATCTTGATTGGCCTACATACCCATGTCGGGATCAAGCTCGATGTAGTTCTATTGGCTGATGGGTTAGTCCACCGTGCCACTATAAAATATTGGGCCGATGGGTCAGTCCATCGTGCCCCTTATTGGCCGATGGGTTCATTCCATCGTACCCCCTATTATGTTGTAGTTCTATTGGCTGATGGGTTAGTCCACCATGCCACTATAAAATATTGGGCCGATGGGTCAGTCCATCGTGCCCCCTATTGGCCGATGGGTTCATTCCATCGTACCCCTATTATGTTTAGTTCTATTGCCGATGGGTCCAGTCCACCGTGCCACTATAAAATATTGGGCCGATGGGTCAGTCCATCGTGCCCCTTATTGGCCGATGGGTTCATTCCATCGTACCCCATTATGTTGGGCCGATGGGTCCATTCCACCATACCACTTATTATGTTGAGCCGATGGGTCCATTCCATCGTACCCCCTATTGGCCGATGGGTCCATTCCACCGTACCACCTATTAGTTGAGCCGATGGGTCCATTCCACCGTACACTTATTAGGTTGAGCCGATGGGTCCATTCCACCGTACCCCCTATTGGCCGATGGGTCCATTCCACCGTACCACTGTATTAGGTTGAGCCGATAGGTCCATTCCACCGTACCCCCTATTGGCCGATGGGTCCATTCCACCGTACCA
Source organism: Piper betle (assembly GCA_033002965.1). Taxonomy (NCBI): domain Eukaryota; kingdom Viridiplantae; phylum Streptophyta; class Magnoliopsida; order Piperales; family Piperaceae; genus Piper; species Piper betle. The sequence goes on along the minus strand of JAURVB010014571.1, from coordinate 54,677 downwards.
CTTATTAGGTTGAGCCGATGGGTCCATTCCACCGTACCCCCTATTAGCCGATGGGTCCATTCCACCGTACCACTGTATTAGGTTGAGCCGATGGGTCCATTCCATCGTACCCCCTATTATGTTGGGCCAATGGGTCCATTCCATCGTACCCCCTATTGGCCGATATTTATTTATGGACTGTCCGTTCCATTCTGACATGTCCATTATTAGATTTTGAACAGTGCGGCTAAAAAAATAGGGTTTCTTGAAACTAGTCAAACGTGAATTTCATATCTGCCATCTAATTTGCAACCATACAATATCTCAACACCCAAAGACCTATTGCAATTTATACCAAAAAGTTCCAGCAACTTAGCAAGGTATTTCTAATGAATTTATGCGTTGCAACCATGCATGTAAGAGTTCTAATGGAAAAGAAACTAAGAAGAAGTATGAAATACTTACACCACAATGGAAAGGCACTGGAGAGGAGGCAAGAAGGAGTGGACTGCCTTTTCTCCCTCACCCCCTCCTCCTATATATATATGCTTCAACGAGTTCCTCAATTAAATTCTCACATCTATTCATGTATAGGTATTCCCTAGGTTCAACGAGTCCCTTTATTAAATTCTCTTACCCCATCATCCGTTCATGAATCAGTATTCTCTAGGTTGGGTTCGTCTTCCCTAATGCCAGAGTTTGGCCTTACGTCTTCTCTAAGGTTAGGGTTTGGCTTTACGTTGAACCGTGACCGGTCTACTTGATAACCAACCATATCCATTCATCGAAAATAATATTTCATAATACTTAGGTTCAAGTCTATAAATAAAAATTTTCACATATTTTCACGGTTTTATGGCAGCACTAAAACCCTAATCTCACAATTTCTAGTGAAAGGGTGCTAGGAGGGTGCCTTTGCACTGAAGCTGTGCACACACACTTAGGGTTTTCACCTTAAGGCAGCCAAGATGACCTCGTTAACTATGGTGCATGTCTTGTAGGGGCTAGTATTGAGCGAAAAGGGTTCCAAACATAAGACAAACAATCTAGACTCGTGAGGAACATGGTCATAAACCTAACTAGACTAGACACAAATAAAAAACAAAAAATAAGAGCCGAGATGGTGTAGTGTCCAACCTAGTGGAGCCTTTCACTAGACAATTTTAGTTTCGGTTCGGTCTTCACTTGGATTGAGATGGTTGCCCATTCATTTTGTCGCATTTGTATGTATGATATAGTATGTGTGAGCCACAACATTAGTCTCCCCCATGCTCGATGCCACCCGGTTGGACACTAGGTCATCTCAGGTCTTATTTTTTGTTTTTTATTTGTGCCTAGTCTAGTTAGCTTTAGGACCGTGTTTCTCACGAGTCTAGATTGCTTGTCTCATGTTTGGAACCCTTTTGATTGATACTAGCCCCTACAAGACATGCATCGTAGTTAACGAGGTCATCCTGGCTGCCTTAAGGTGAAAACCCAAAGTGTGCTTGCACAGCTTCCAGTGCAAAGGCACCCTCTTGGCACCCTTTGCACTAGAAATTGTGAGACTAGGGTTTTGGTGCTGCCGCAAAGGCGCCAGGAGGGCGCCTTTGTGCCCAGTCCATGCCCTAGTTCCATCCAGCCATACCTATGATGTTACCAGATCATGCTTTTAGTAGTCTGGATCATAGAGGTCAACGCCCTTGAAGTAGCAGTTTTTCCCTACTTTGCTTTCTCTGACCCTCCTTTTCCAGACCATCAGTTTTTCCCTACTTTGCTTGAGAGGTCAACACCCCACTATTCTCCCCTTTTCTTCCCTTCTTTGCTTGCTCTGACCCTCCTTCCACTCTTAGCCTTCTACCCTTCATCTCTTAGCTTTTCCTAGATCTCCTCAGCCTCTCGAAAGCCCAACCTAAGGCCTAGGGTTGCATGTCTTGGTGTGGGATGCCCTAATAGACCTGTCCCTCATTCGTAGGAGGTAAACATTTCCTCCCCCTTTACTGTGCTTGTGTTCGCCTACATTTCCAATGTATGTTGTCAGATCCCTCAACTTAGTCCCACATCTAATACCTACTGGGAGAAGATCATGTTTATAAGTGGAATTGAGTATAGATTTTTATCTTAGTTAAACACTTTTAAAGAGATGACTTAGGCCCATTAGTTTGCACTTTGGGCCGGGTCGTTATAAATGGGATTAGAGCAACCTGGTTCCATATTAGATAGTGAGCTGGACTAGGGACGTTGGCTACGGCTACCGGTCACAAGCCAGTGAAGGACATGTGCTGAGGTTAGCAACGGGCCATGTGTAAGAATTTCGAGGATAAAATTTCCTATTGTAGGTGGATTGTGAGATCCCTCAACTTAGTCCCACATCTAATACCTACTGGGAGAAGATCTTGTTTATAAGTAAGAATGGACAATAGATCTTTATCTTGGTTAACCACTTTTAAAGAAATGACTTAGCTCATTATGTTGCACTTTGGGCTGGGTCGTTACATATGCGCATTTTTCTGATATTATCCCCATATACTTGTGTATGTTAGAATCATTTAGGAGTTATTTTTATAATTTTTGCATATCTAAATAAATAGTTACGTATTTCTTAGCATGACATGATTGCCTATTTGCATAGTCTTTGATATCTGCTATAACTTTTTCCCTACATGGTATTTGTGCATGATGTTACTTCCATCTTCTTCTTAAGAGGTAGTTCTACAATGTTTATGAGGTATGTTTCCCCTGTATCAGCATTTATGAGAGTAAAAATTGGAGAGACGTGGAAGCTTTACTGCTTGCAGCAGTCTATCTGCCATTTCCCCCAATTTTGTCCCCTTGTTTAGGCATCCTTGGCATGCCATATTTTACATGATTCTAGGTGTTGGATATGCATCACTAAAATACCAAGGTAAAATGACCTGATTAAATGCCTGAACAGAAACTCTGTTAGACTATTTTCAATGACATGCAAGTATACATGGTCGAAACAAGTAATATAATGATAAAATCAAGTATCGTCCCACAGAGAGATGAATTTCCTATAATTAATTAAAGAAAATAAAATTAAGAGCAAAATAAAAATAATTAACTTAACTAAATCTAAATAACTTTAAATAAAAAAAGACGTTAAAATTATAAAACTCGTTCTAGAGTCGAATTTCCCTTAACATGAATTTAATCTTCATCAAATCTTACTCTTATCTTTTATTCCCTCGGATTGTCGATCTAGGATAATTATATGACATGGTGGCTCCCGCTCCTTCATGCTTCTATTATTTTGCCTCAATTTCTACCTCCCGGTGATAATTGATTAATCAACAAAATAATGCATTAAGAATTGCCTTACAATCGCATACGGTGTTGTGTATCTTCCGACCACAACGACAAACAAGTCAAAAGACTCGTCGTATGATGAATTATCAATGACTAATCTAATTAATTTCTCCCGAAATCTAATTAAACCTCATGATCTAAGAAATAGGTGATCAATCTATTCTTAGCATTTAGAACATGATAATTCAAACAATCCGATTGAATAAAAGAGTAAGAGCTTGAAATGAATTCAATTAAATCATGTTAAGTTCCATTCTTCTCTAGAACGAAATATAAAACTACTCCATAATAAAAATAGAAAACAATATAAAAAGAAATTAATTTTTATTATAAAAGAGAAAGGATTACAAAAACTAAAACTACTTCTATTACTAAACTCCTAAACCAAGAGATTGAGATATGATGAGATAACAAATGACCACCCCTTTATATAGAAGTGGAGATACAAGAATTCGAAGAGGGTGTTCACAAATCGACGTAATCTAATTAATTATAATGTCCCTTCAAGTTTCCAACTGTTCGACTCCATTGAACACCATGAATTGTAGCCATTGGGTGGGGCCAAGTGTCATGACCAATCAAATCCAAAGCTTAATTTATTCATCTTTTTCTGCATTAAAACATCAAAATTAAGCATATCTAATAAAATATTAATTAACTAGAATATAATGAAAAATATCACTAAATTAATAATATTTATACCCGAGAAGTACAAAATTATATTAAAAACATGGGTAAATATTATATATTTTAAACACTTAACACACCCCCAAACTTAAACTTTTGTGCGTCCCGAGCAAAATATCATAACAAAGAAAATTTTACTACACAAAAATACTTAGTCCCCATTATATTCTCATATGATTCTTAATCAAACTATTCAGAGACAACAAGATGTCAATCAAATTAGAAATTCCCTTCATCAATCACAACCAAAAGAAAGCTCTGTGTGTGTGTGATAGTCCATTGGCTTATCATTCTCATCTGCAACCAAGAGAATACAATCAAGCACATGCTTAAATATGTTCACCTTTCGCTCCCATCTCCACTAATGTAGGCAATGCCAATTTAATGGAATCAATAGGTCTTTATAGGTTGTAACGGGGCCAGGGCTAGGGACCAAAAATAGGATAAACAAGATAGAAAAATCAGAGGCTAATGTGCACCCTAGAATTAAAAATCCTTTCTTAATCCTGACATACATATACAACAAATCCCCAAGCAATATGAAACAAACTTCCTTAAATATAGTATCGAGTTGACCCAATATAAGAACTAACTTTCCTTTGATTTTCCATTGACTACCTACTACTTTTCTTTTTCTCTTTTCTTACAAACCAGTGGAAGACTTTTGCTTCATCTTGTATTTACTGGTGAGGATCATTGCCTCATCTTTTTCCTTTTTCTTTTTTTCTCTTTTTCTTTTACAAAGAAAAGTTCCAGGAAAGTCCACACAATCTACTCAATCACCACTCTATAACATGCAATGCCTTCCCCTATACTTCTCAAAGTTTCATCCTTGTTAGAATTTAGAACGATTCAAAACACTAGGGTGCTAGGACTCAAACAGCAAGATATATTTTCAATAAAAAGGCCAAGACTAAAATAAGGGTAATCAACCAAATATATATAATAAAGGCTATAAATTGTGTACAGAGGATAATTCATATTAGGTAGGTTTGAAGAAAGGCCCAGACTCATCAAAGAAATGCCTATATCATTTCCATCAACATGGTAAGCCAAATATTTCGACTCAAAGTCGCTAGAGCAAATTCTAAAAGTCATGACCATCATGTACAATCCTTATTGCAAAACATTCATTGAAATCATCTAAACCAAAGGATTGTGAAAATATTATAAAGTAGAGAACCAACTCTCGAATGCAATCTTTTACTCAGCTCATCCCTCATATCAATTAATCAAGTTTTCCCAAGAAAGGTAAGACTAATTCACATGTATCTATCATTGAACCAAGAGACTAAAATACTATTGCATAATAAAATTTTCATACTAAACTACACTATATATATGTATATATCTAAATCTAAATATGAGTCAAGCATGAACAATATGCATAAAATTAAGGCATCACCCCCAAACTTAAACTAAACATTGTCCTCAAAATAAAAATAAAAAAATGAAAGAGAACTCCCTCATATCAATTAGTCGGTGGATGATTATCATACAAAATTGAATTTGCACTTGACCCATTCTTCATTGACTTTAAATGATTGATCTCCTTATTCAGTCTTAATTTCAATTGCACCATGTGGAAAAACTTTTGTCCAGGAGAAAATGACCAGCAACCACACCAGATGTCATGTTTGTCTGCTATAGTCCAAGCAATAGCTGACTTGTGATCTTTTAGTATTCTAATCAGCTTCTCTTTTGCAATATAGTTAGCTCTGAAGATATAATAATAGGAAGAGTGTCATCAAGCCCTAAGAAAATAAACCTGAGATGTTTTGGAAGTTGCTTTAGCTCTAAAATAGGTGGTACTTCAACTGATGGCAGCAATCTATGAAATGGTAGATCTGAGGTTTCCATAACTTTGAATCGTTAAGGCAAAATTGGTTGTGCATCTAATACTTTAACCATCTCATCCACATCAATATCTTGTTCACAAAGAGAATTTATGGCTTTATGTAATGAATTACTAAACTGATCTCCTTTACATCCGAGTAAGCTAACCAATGTATTAAGCTCATTTTGTTATTTGGTTTTTCATCCTTTTCCTTAACTTCATTGGGCTGAACTGGTTCCTGTAAAGTAATACCACTCGGGTTGTTATAGCTTTGTAATGCTCTTGACCATCATTCCTTGGTTGATTTTGGTTGGCTAGGAAGTACACCCTTGGGTCGCTCACTTGGTTCCCTGTTTAATTGCTCCATAACTTGTTGCATAAATTGTTGTTGTTGTTGTTGCTAATTCTGCATAAATTACTACATAGTTTGTTGCATGGTTTGTTGCATGGAATTGAACATTTGAACCAAATCTAGTTGTTGTTGTTACTGAAAAGAAAGTGAAGGGGGTTGATAATGTTGTGATGGTGGTGGTGGATTATTGAGGACAACAACCAATTGTGAAGAATTATTCCATGAAAATTGGGGTTATTGCACCAGCCCGCATTGTAGGTGTTGGAATAGGGATTGTTGTTCCAAATAAAGTTGCCTACGTAATTAACTTGATCTGTTGCACATTGACCTGTAAAATGTCCTTGTCCACACCATTCACACCTTGGTTCTACAGCCTTAACCTGTCTCTGTATATTAAGAATTTGAACTTCATTAGTTAAAGCACTGACCTGAGCAGATAAAGCAGTAAGTGCATCTAATTCTAAAACTCTGGTAGTCCTCCATGAATGCATGGCTTCTTCCTCTATTGGTTCTTGTGCTCTTCTTCCAGCGGCACACAAGTTTCTCAAAGTCCTTTCAATCTTTGAATCACAAGAAGACAAGGGTGACCGTACTAATAAACAAATGATAATAAATAATAGCAAGGAAGAAGACAATGATATAGTTTATTTTTTCCTTTTTTTAAATATAATCAGACACTAAAATCTAAAAGAAAGAAAAACACTCAAAATTCTAATCCTAAATTAATTAAGAAAATTCGATCTCCCGACAACGGCGTCAAAAACTTGTTAGACTATTTTCAATAACATGCAAGTATACATGGTCGAAACAAGTAATATAATGATAAAATCGAGTATCGTCCACAGGAGATGAATTTCCTATAATTAATTAAAGAAAATAAAATGAAGAACAAAACAAAAATAATTAACTTAACTAAATCTAAATAACTTTAAATTAAAAAGACGTTAAAATTATAAAACTCGTTCTAGAGTCGAATTTCCCTTAACATGAATTTAATCTTCATCAAATCTTACTCTTATCTTTTATTCCCTCGGATTGTCGATCTAGGATAATTATATGACATGGTGGCTCCGCTCCTTCATGCTTCTATTATTTTGCCTCAATTTCTACCTCCCGGTGATAATTGATTAATCAACAAAATAATGCATTAAGAATTGCCTTACAATCGCATACGGTGTTATGTATCTTCCGACCACAACGACAAACAAGTCAAAAGACTCGTCGTATGATGAATTATCAATGACTAATCTAATTAATTTCTCCGAAATCTAATTAAACCTCATGATCTAAGAAATAGGTGATCAATCTATTCTTAGCATTTAGAACATGATAATTCAAACAATCCGATTGAATAAAAGAGTAAGAGCTTGAAATGAATTCAATTAAATCATGTTAAGTTCCATTCTTCTCTAGAACGAAATATAAAACTACTCCATAATAAAAATAGAAAACAATATAAAAAGAAACTAATTTTATTATGAAAAGAAAGGATTACAAAAACTAAAACTACTTCTATTACTAAACTCCTGAAACCAAGAGTGATGAGATATGATCAGATAACAAATGACCACCCCTTTATATAGAAGTGGAGATACAAGAATTCGAAGAGGGTGTTCACAAATCGACGTACTCTAATTAATTATAATGTCCCTTCAAGTTTCCAACTGTTCGACTCCATTGAACACCATGAATTGTAGCCATTGGGTGGGGCCAAGTGTCATGACCAATCAAATCCAAAGCTTAATTTATTCATCTTTTTCTGCATTAAAACACTCAAAGTTAAGCATATCTAATAAAATATTAATTAACTAGAATATAATGAAAAATATCACTAAATTGATAATGCTTATACCCCGGAAGTACAAAATTATATTAAAAACACAGGTAAATATTATATATTTTAAACACTTAACAAACTCATAACTGATGTGTGTGTATGCTGTGTTTCTTGTATGTTTGGCTATATTCTGTGTTTGTGCTCCTAAGTAACCCATTAAAAGATTTTTATAAACTCTGCAAAATTTTATGATGACTCACTAATTGTCTACTATCAACATGTAAAATATGTGGTTAAGTATAATTCATTTATGTGATGAGATGGCTCATATTTTAGGAGTGTACAGGAATGAGGGGTGTAACCTTAATTCCCAAGCTCTAGTTTCAAAATTCGTTGCATCTAGTCAAAGTGATTAAATTTTATGAAATTTCACCCGATTTTAAGACATTTCACCCGATTTTAAGATGTTTCCCGCTAGGATCTCTATAAAATTATAGGGCCATTGGTTTGGTAGATAATTAAGTAAAAATTTCCCAACCCAATTATGTTCTGTCAGCTCCTAAAATGCCTTGGCCATTGCCTACCATTACTAAGCCCACTGAGGCCCAATCACATGGGCATTGTACATGACATTTTGGTGGATAAAGTCCAAAGTGTCGGTAAACCCTACCCTTTTATATAGCCCATTTGGAGTCTTCAAGCCCATGAAAAAGACTTAGGGAAATTAATGATCTACCGTGGATCACTGTTCCACTATAGTGGACCTTGCTTACCTTGTTGGCCCATGGGCCAACACTTATTATTTTGTATGCAAAACCCTTAGAGTGTCAACGCCTTTTGGTCCAAATTTCATCCCATTAGGACATTGTTTGGACTATTTGAAGAATCTTTCGGTTAAGTTTGTTCGACAAAACCCTAAGTACAAGACTTTTCAATAAGGGTACTTGCAACAACAAACCCTAGTTAAGGTTACCTAATGAGGTTTAACACCTCACTAAACAAGATAATTAAGTTAAGTAAGTTCTCTGAGTTGTGCATGTGTGGAGGTGTTTCCTTGTTTTGTGTGCTGATATGATCTGATCATAATTCGGGTTTCATATCCTTGTTAGGATACACCGAGTGAGCTTGCCGAATTAGGACAAAGAGCTCGACTCTTCCAGGTCCATAGGACTCTTCTTCTTTATTTCTGTTTGGCACCATGAGTGAGGCTTTCACTGAATTTTAGACTTAAGATGGCATCGACTGTGTTTTATTAGATCCCTTCAATGCCAAGCCATTTAACTGAGTTTTTTTCACAGTTTAATAAAATTTCAAAGATGAGAACCCTTGATGGTTTTCAAACTGGAAGATCCAAAAAGACTATGTATCCCCTCCCTAAGCCTATTATACAAGTATATAAATTTTACAACTTTAATGAATATGAGAGTGAGTGGTATAGGTATGTATGAATTGCACTAGTACTCATTTATACCTTTAAGTAGTGCAATGTAAGTATGGTATTGTGCATGCAGCTCATTTTCGGAAATTGTGGCACTCTCATTGTTTCAAGCCACCCGAGTACCGTGGCATGCGATTTATGGAGGATATGAGGGCTCAAGCTTAACTATGTGTGCACGTAAGTATGAAGCTATTGATTTGATCTGACATATTTTATGATATTTAGCTATGTCGGCCCAAACTTACTGCCTTTTAATGTATTATGAAAGTTTTATGATTTTTTGTGAGTATTAAAATACTCAATTACCAGTATTGTTTTGGCAATAGTTAGTTTTGGACAAGTAATCAAAGTTGCTTGATTTTAGGTGTGTATTAATGTTAGTGTAATCAAATTATTATTCTTATATGTATGTAGATGTGTATTCATGTCAGTGTCCGAAGCAAGTGTACGGATCAAGAAGCTCATGGTGGGTGATGGTAGCATGTGTATGCAAAATTGTTTGCAAAATTAAACAACCAGGCTAAACGGTTCCTAATCATGATAAAAAATTAAACAGCCAGGCTACCTAACATAAAGTGTTTGCAAAATTATACTCATTCCATTTCTATATTAACCGGTCATAAATTTGGCACCGGTAAATACCTCATTGAAAAGTAGCCGCTAAAGACGAGTTTTCTACTAGCATTTATAGACGATCTGACTAGTTCAAATTGGATATGGGTTGAACAGTTACGATTTTATTATATGTCCACAAATATTATGATTGAATATGGGTTTGAGGTGATCCAATGTATATCATATCTGAATATGCTATATTTTATAATATATTGTTAAAATCTAAAAAATAATAATTTCAATTAACATATTCTCATATTTCATATTCAAATTAAAATTATTTATGTACTTTTTCGGATAGGACCACATATGAGTTTGGCATATTCGGATCGGATGTAGATATTGCAAATTGTAGGAATATTATATTTGGATTTGAGTCATATACGAGCTCCCACTATCGGATCTAGATAATCAACATACAATGACCATGTCCTATTCATTTCCCATTCTTACTCATTCCTACCGAAAAACCTTGAAATGATCTCTCCCAAATAAATTGGCCAAATTTTGCAAAGAAATATACGAGTTCTCTATACTTACAAACATAGCATACTTTCTTTTACTTTCCAACCAAGATAATTGTAACGACCCGAACTAAAGTACAATATAATGGGCTAAATCATTTCTTCAAAAGTGGTTAACCAAGTTGAAGATCTACACTTCATTCACACTTATAAACGGGATCTCACCCTAGTAGGTATTAGATGTGGGACTAAATTGAGGGACCTCACCCTAGTAGGTATTAGAAGTTAGACTAAGTTGAGGGATCTCACAATCCTCGCATCTTTGAAAATTTTGCCCTCGAAATTTCTACACTTGACCCGTTGATAGCCCCAGCCCACTAAATTCTTTGGTCTGTGACTGATAGCCTAGCCAACATCTCTAGTCTAACCCACTATCTAACATAGAACCAGGAGGCTCTGATACCATTTGTAACAAACCGACGCAAACATAATGGGCTCAGTCATCTCTTGAAAAGTAGTTAACCAAGTTGAAGAACTATAGTCCATTCACGCTTATAAACACGATCTTACCCCCAGTAGGTATTAGATATTAGACTAAGTTGAGATATCTCACAATAATAAAAACAAAGCATATTCTGCAATAATGAACCAAAATTTTCTAATTTTGACTATGAATTGTAAAAGAATACTTAGAACTAATCTCAATACCACCCATTAGTGTACCAAAATAATTAACCAAAATGGTATAAATAAATAACAATTAGCAACACAACAAGGAACACAATTTTAACTTAGAAACTTTTCCCAATATGAAGGAAGGAAAACCAAGAAACAAACAACCCACTCCACTATGATTATAAACAATACAATCATAGTATAGCCAATTGAGAGAACAAATTCACACATACAAATCAACAAAACATTAATATTGGTAAATAATAAAGAGAAATGAAGAACACATAAAAGGTACCAACCAAAAGATCCATTGGAATGAAATATACATCATCAGTGTATGTGACTGTCACTCAAATTGGAGAGCCAAAAAAATTTAGAGAATTTGAGTCACAAAGAGAAAGACAAATGGATGAATGCCATGCAAGAAGAGTTGAAGTCTTTGCATGATACCCAGAATTATGAGTTTGTAGATTTTCCTAAGGAGGCGAGGGCTTTGAAAAACAAATGGGTCTTTTGGGTTAAGAGTGAACAGACTAATTCAACGAGTAGGTGCAAGGCAAAACTAGTTTTGAAAGAAATCGAGTGAAAGAAAGGTATTAATTTTCATGGTATTCTTCTACAGCATGTGAAGATCTCATGAATCAGAGTTGTATTGGCATAGGCTACAAGTAATAACTTGGAGATGGAACAATTCAATGTAAAGAGAACCTTCTTACATGGTAATCATGACGAGACAATTTATATGGATCAAAATGAAGGTTATAAAGTTATGGGTAAGAAATAGAGGGTTTGCAAATTGACGAAGAACTTGAATGGTCCCAAGCGAGCTCCAAGGCAATGGTACAAGAAATTTGACACCTTTACGGCCGATCATGGATACAAGAAATTTTCTTTATATCACTATGTTTTCATCAAAATGCTTAGTAATGTTGACTTTATAATATTATTATTTTATATTAATGACATGTCGATTTTGGAAATATTACACACAAAAATCCAAAAGCATGACGGAGTTAGCATACCCATTACCACCAATTTATAATCTGCAAAATGGAGCACAAAATTAAAATTTATCATCAGATCGAGCCATTCTCAAAAGCATTATCTTCAAAAATAATAATGTTGCTATCATTTACTAAAGCCTCGATAGGCACTTTTGCAAAACCCAAACTTCAAGTTAGGGTTTTACTATTGTTTGATCTGTCAGTTCGACCAAAGATCAGTCGGTTAAGCTATCAGGCACGAGACCATGGTAGACCGTGTGTATGTTCAAGGGTCCTACTATACTTGAGTATATGATGGTAGTGTAAGCATGCAGCAGGCAACTGGGTTATCAATATATGGGAGTATATGTTTGTATGTTTGTTTTTGTATGTTGGATCAAAGATTTAGATTTATGCCATTGATCGATGACAGAATGTATAAAACCTAGGCTCTTGACCCGGATCAAGTTGGTTGCCCTTCCTTTTTGCCTCACGTGTATGTATGGTATGGTATGTGCGAGCCACGACCTTAATCTCCCGTGGTTCTCGGTGCCGCCCGACTAGACACTAGACTATCTCGGTTCTTATTTTTTGGTTTCTATTTGAGTCAAGTTTAGTTAGGTGTAGGACTATGTTTATCACAAGTCTAGATTGATTGTCATGTATTTGGAACCTTTTTGCACAATCCTAGCCCTTGCAAGACCCATAGCATGGTTCCCTAGGTTGCCCCAGCCAGCTTTGGGTGTGAACCCTAAGTACAAGGGATCAAGTCCCAATGTAAAGGCGTGCTGGTAGCTACCAGTGCTCTTGCACTGGCAAGATTTTGAATTAGGGTTTTGCTGCCAGCACAAAGGAACCAGTACAGCTCCCTTGCACTGTCCCAAGCCCTCAGTCGATTCAGGCATGTTTGTCATGTCAGTGGATCATGTTGTCCATGGTCTAGGTCACAAAGGCCATCGCATAAGCTCAGTACCCTTGCACTGACAGGTTTTACCTTTTGTATAGAAAGCCCCCTTCCTCTCCACTTTCACCCCTACCTTCCTTGGATTCCCCTTGCTCTTCTCAACCTCTCCAAGCTTTCCTAAGGGTCTAGAGTTGTAGGTCTTGGGGTGGGATGCCCCAAGAGATGTCCCCTTGGTGCACTAGAGGTAATCCTCTTCCCCTTTGGTGTGTTGTGCTCAGGTTTTGCTTGTTGCTGCTTAGTAATGGGATGAGTGATTATTTTTCGAAAACTTTTTTCATGTAAATCATTATGGTAGGAGTATTTAGGTGGTAGTTTCATGATTTTAGAATGCTTCATTAAATAATTATGTATTTTTTAGTGCACCTTCATCGCCTGTTTGCAATGTCATGGTAGATCTTCTTTAACTCTCTCTCTCTACGTCATATTTTTGCATTCTATCAATTGCGTATTATTCATAAGAGGTGTTTATACAATGTTAGTGAAGCACGTTTCTCTTTTTGACTTTTATGAGAATGTATGGGAGCCAAAAGTGACGAAAGATAGTGGCTTTATAGCTTTCAGTAGCCTACCGTGAATTTTACCAATTTTGTCCCCTATTTTTGGTATCCTTTACATGCCATCTTTTATATGTTTGTTTGTTATGTGTTAGTTATGTGTCACTAAAATATCAAGCTAAAATGTCCTCAGTAAATGCCCAAAGAAAACCGCTAATCGTTTTATGTGTTTGTTGTATTTCTGGAATCTTGGCTATGCTCCAAGATTGTGCTCCTAGTTGAACCTCTAAAAATTTTTATAAAATCTGTAAAATATGTACAATGGCTTATTAATTGTCTACTATAAACATGCAAAATTTCAGGGCCATTTGTTGGGTAGATAACTCGGAAGGAATTTCCTATGCCATTTAGGTCCTACCAACTCCATAATTGCCATGGCCAATTCCTAAACTTACCGAGCCCATTAAGGCCTAATTACTTGGGATTTACACTTCATCTTTTATTGGGATAAGGCTCACAGTGTTCGATAATGTTATCTTTTCACCCAAGCCCATTTGAAGTCTATAATCCTATGAACAAGAGTTAGGAAAATTGGTGTGCAGCCTAGGAACACTGTTCCCAGCTCTTTTGCCCGACCTTAGTGGGCCTTTTTTACCATTTTGGACTATGTTTTAGAACTTGTTAATTTTCATACCAAAGGAGTCTCAAGGCCCACTAGTCCAAAGTTTAGCCTATTTGGGCATCAGTTGACCTGTCTGAAAAATCTTCTACTTAAGTCTAATGATAAAACCTAAGTATGAGACTTTTAACTACATGTACTTGCAACACCAAACCCTAATTAAGGTTACCTAATGAAGTTTAATACTTCACTAAGTAAGATAATTAAGTTAAGTAAGTTTTCTAAATTGTGCATATGTGGAGGCGTTGCCTCGTTTTGCTTGCCGATGCAATTTGATTGTGATTTATGTTTCATCCCTTTGCTAGTATACGCAGAGTGAGTAGGTCTGTAGGAATCTTCTACTTCATCTCTACTTGGCTCCATAAGTGAGTTTTTCATTGAGTTTTAGATATAGGACGGTGTTGACAACATTTTTTCGGATCCCTCCGATGTTGGGCCATTTAGCCAAATTTTTTGAAGTTTAATAAAACTTCACGAATGAGATCCCTTGATGGTTTTCAAATTGAAGATCTAGAAAGCCCATGATATAAGCCCCTACCTAAGCCTACTACATTAGTATACGAGTTTTATGATTTTCACGAATATGAGAGTAAGTGGTATGGGTATGTATGAATTACACTAATACTTCTTTGCACCCTAAAGTAGTGTAATGTAAGTTGGGTACTGTGAATACAGTGCGTTTCCAAAAATTGTGGCATTTCCATTGTTCTAAGCCACATGAGTATCGTGGTGGGAGATTTATGCAGGATGTGAGGGCGTAAGCGTAAGCATGTGTGTAAATATGAAGTCTATGACATGGTCTGAGATTTTTATGATGTTTGGTCATGTTGGCTAAGCACTACCTTGCGATTGTATTCTATAAGTTTCATGATTTCTCATGAGTATTAAGATACTCATATGCCAGTATTGTTTTATTAATAGTAATTTTTGGACTGGTATTCAAACTTGTTTGATTACTGATGGTCTTCCTATATTTATGTAGATGAGTGTCCATGGTAGTTATTGACAGAGGTGGACAGATCGAGAGGGTCATGGCAAGGGATGGAACCCATGTGTTTGTATTATGTTGAGTGTTGTATCGGACCTATGTATTTTGGGTTTATCGTCTTATGTATTTGGGGACAATGAAATTACATGATGTATGATAATGTGGGTGGGTACCCTAATGCCTATGTCGACGTTTAGTTGTGTCGACATGTGGTCAATGTGTTTTATTATATTATATGTATCATTGTCATACAGGGGGCAAAAACTAACAATCATTTGCATGGTGTGTAAACTTCAATGTCCTAAAACATGATGAGGAACATTTAATGTACACTAAACATATTTTGATGTAGTTGTGCGTGTGCGTGTGCGTGTGTGAAAGAGTAACATTGACTAAAGGAGCGTACGATTCACAACGTTTGAAGGGTCCATGTGAAGATTGAGGCTTTGGTATAATACCCTGGCACTTATTGATGCTAGTGGTTTCATATTTAATTTTTGTGAGGGTATGTGGAACAGGTAACCACGATCCACTATTTACATTACTATACATTCATCATCATTTAAGAATAAGTTACCTAACTCAAAGGTTGGAACAAAGAATAAGAATTGGATCATGCACCTGCATTATAAAAACTCAAGTTCTTAGCTGCATTGGGGGTGTTACATTCCGGTTGCTGGGATTGATCATTGGATAAGAAAGTAACTCTCTTAGTTGCAGGGGAGGTGATGCTTCTTTTGTGGCTCAGAGTACTTATATTAAGAGCCTCATGTGTAACATCCTTCCTTTAGTAGTATGATTAGCATACATTATGTATATAAGCCCTTTAAGGTTGCCATCGTAAGGTTGGTTTGCCGGTAGTCCAATGGATAATTTTCCAAATCATAACATCAATATTTGGTCAAGGTTTGGGCCGAATTGGGATAGTTACAGGATGTGTTTTTAGGTTTTTGGTGAGTTGGTAGATTCTATTGCATGACATTCAGAGAGTGTATAGTCTATCCTATCTGATTTTCATTTTCAATTTTGTTTTGCTTCGACTCACGTGTGTAGCTTATTTGATACAACTTGATTGTCATAGACATTATTATGCTCCTACAACCTCATTTTGCAGCCATTTGATTTTATCCATAAACATGGAGTGACTTAGAAAACCAACTAGAAAAGTGTCAAGTGTAAAATTACAGAAATAGCTATAAAAATATTTACAATACCCAAAACAGCCTTTGAAAACCCGATTATACCTAAACGACCCTCACTAAAATTCCTAAATTTGCTAGCACACCCCACTAACCTACATATATAGCTAGTCTACCACCTATGAGGGCTGCAAAACTCCTATACTACCCTCAAATAATTTACCTAATGACCCAACTACCGCTTATCCCTCTTGCCTTCTTCCCTCCCCAACCGTTCTCTTCCCTCCCCCACTTCGCAACCACACTAGCAGAAGAAGGCTATCAACGACCGTACTTGCAATCACTAAAGCCCGAAAATCCGGTCCCTAATGATCTTTGTTACTTGAGTTGGGACTAGAATAAATATTTTCAGAAAATGGGTCATTAATGACTTTTGCGACCGGAAAGACCTCAAGTTTACAAATTTTGAAACCGAAAAGGCATACACTTTATGGTTTCAAATATTGCAACCAAATATGCGGTCGCAAAAGCAGCCATCAATAATTTTGCAACTATAATTGGGGTTTAAATACTGGTTGCAAATGCTGTTGCAATATGGATTCCCGATCTCAATGCGGTAACGAACAGTCACAAATCAATCGCAAATGAAGATAATAGAAAATAAAAATTATTTTATATTATTTTGTACTTCCTTGTTAAAACACAATAAATAAACTAATAACACAAATATAAATAGCACATGACCAATGAGGATATCATAAATTCAATAAAAAGTATTTATCAAATTCATCAATATATTAAATTTATCCAATACTGCATGTCAAATACAACATCAACCAAGATGGATCCCTAGGATAATCTGGTCGGTCAGGTCTCGATATAGATGTATAAGATCTAGTTTATAAATGAAAAAAATTTATAGATCTTTAACTTGAATTAGCCATTTTAAAAATAATAATAACTGAGGCTATCAATTTACATTTTTGGTCGGGTCATGTGTTACATATAAAGTTGGAATCTATTTTAGATAGTCGAGGATATCTTATTATTTATGCAACATTATTAATTAATCTCATTAATGAAAATTAATCTTCTTATGTCGGGTTCAAAAGTTGAAGGGTGTAGTTTCAAGAATTTTATTATTGATGGTTATAGTGTAGTTAATTGTATGAAACTATTTTGTGCTAAGTAAAATACCCTTTTTTTCCTATAAAAGACATAGTGTCATACCAAATTAAAAGAAGGAGAATACCCTAAAAGCTAAATAAATACAATTGTCACGCTTTCCAAAGTCTTGAAAAAGAAAAGGCCTGCTCAATCAAAACACTTCCAGAGAGCTTGGAATTTTGAGTCCATCATTAGAAGTACAGAAAAGGAATGCAGATGCAATTCAGTGATTAAAAGTATGATGAGCACACTTATTTGCCATTTAACTGACAGTCAATGGACAGTGTTGGGCCCTTTGGGCCCGTACCCAAGCTCCGAAACCACTGTTGGACCCTTCGGGCCCCCGAAAGGGACTTTAAACAACCAAAGGAAACTCGCAATAGGTGTCACGGGCCTCTCTTAATCCAAAAGTTAACTCAAGGAATAAGGCTTTCCCATTAGCCTATATACAAGTCACCAACAACCTCTACGACCGATGTGGGACAAACCCAACAACTCCCCTTCACACATCGGGCGTGGCCCGAAACCATCACCGTCTAACACACTCCCCTTAAATCAGACGGCACCCACCTGGCAAACTCCTCTCAAATCATCAGGTGGAACCCATGAAGGAAACAACAACAATCGGCGTAGGCAAACCCGGCTCGGAACTTGGCTCTGATACCACTTGTTGGGATTGTAACACACAAAATCCCTAAACTCCTTGATATGCAATAATAAGTACACAAATCACTCCAATTGAGAACACCCTCAACCTCTCCAATTGGAATCAACTCACAATCTCTAACTGGAACACACTCCAATTAGGGAACTCACAATTCATAATTAAAACAACACTCTCAATTGTGTACTCTCTTTAATTCAGTTCTATTTCACTCATAATACAACTACATATATATAGGAAAAGAAAACTAGCTTCGTAAATACCAAGAGCCAAATACTAAATACTCATCGTCTTCAACAATTCTTCTCGAATTCCTCGTACCTCTTGGAATAACTCCATGTCTTTACGATTCCCCATGTAATTGTATGTCTTCTCACATCCATCGTATGATGAGGGACCCAACTCTCCCTCCCGAATCATACGGAACACACTAGGGTTGGTTTCAACATCCTTCACATGGAAAAGAGATACAACCCTTCTAATCTCCCCTTCTCGACCCATGTGAAAAACTCCTCTTCCGACTCATGTGGAATGCACTTTATCTCCCCTGATTGGAACTAGTACATCTCGCCCACCCTCTTGGGGAAAGAATTACGACTTTGCTTTTCATCATTTAGGATCAACTTCTCTTCAAACATCTTTACTAACCCATCCACTCGGGTTTCGGAAAATAGCTTATTTTCATCTTCCAACTTGACAACAACTTTCCTTCTATCATGAGTATGATCATTACCAAGAATCTTATTACCAAATTCCATTTCTACCTCAGTATGATCAACCCGTCGACGCCATGCTTGCTTAGGAGACCCATCAAGAGTACTTCCACCTCTTGACATATCGAAATAATGTCCTGTACAAGCTGCCATATTTTTCCCCTTTTGCAATGATAAGTGCACCCTTGTTAGGCCCTTTGGGCCCCCACCCAAGCTCTGAAACCACTATTAGACCCTTCGGCCCACTAAAAGGGACATTAAACAACCAAAGGAAACTTGCAATAGGTGTCACGGGCCTCTCTTAATCCAAAAGTTAACTCAAGGAATAAGGCTTTCCCATTAGCCTATATACAAGTCACCAACAACCTCTACGACCGATGTGGGATAAACCCAACAACTCCCCTTCACACATTGGGCGTGGCCTGAAACCATCACCGTCTAACAACTCCCCTTAAATCAGATGGCACCCACCTCACAAACTCCCCTCAAATAATCAGGTGCAACCCATGAAGGAAACAACAACAATCGACGTAGGCAAACCTGGCTCCAACTTGGCTCTGATACCACTTGTTGGGCCCTTTGGGCCCCCACCCAAGCTCTGAAACTACTGTTGGACCTTTCGGCCCACTAAAAGGGACATTAAACAACCAAAGGAAACTCGCAATAGGTGTCTTTCCTTTGGGCCCCGAAAGGGACTTTAAACAACCAAAGGAAACTCGCAATAGGTGTCACGGGCCTCTCTTAATCCAAAAGTTAGCTCAAGGAATAAGGCTTTCCCATTAGCCTATATACAAGTCACCAACAACCTCTACGACCGATGTGGGACAAACCCAACAACTCCCCTTCACACATCGGGCGTGGCCCGAAACCATCACCGTCTAACAACTCCCCTTAAATCAGACGGCACCCACCTGGCAAACTCCTCTCAAATCATCAGGTGGAACCCATGAAGGAAACAACAACAATCGGCGTAGGCAAACCCGGCTCGAACTTGGCTCTGATACCACTTGTTGGGCCCTTTGGGCCCCTACCCAAGCTCCGAAACCACTGTTGGACCCTTTGGGCCCCCAAAGGGACTTTAAACAACCAAAGGAAACTCGCAATAGGTGTCACAGGCCTCTCTTAATCCAAAAGCTAACTCAAGGAATAAGGCTTTCCCATTAGCCTATATACAAGTCACCAACAACCTCTACGACCGATGTGGGACAAACCCAACAGATAGAAGCATAACAGAGTTTAAATTTCCAACATACCCCCACAATGAAGCTGTTTGGAAGAAATGAAATCTAAACATTCGTTTAGTTTGCCCATCTCAAACTTTACTACGTGGAGATGCCCACCAAGAATAGGATACTTTCTTCTATTGCCATTGGAAAATCCAAGGCTGTCTTTTACCCGCCCCTTCCTTTTGTCACTAGTAGAATTATCTTCAAGTTTTGAGAAGAAAACCAGCTTTATCAATGATTCTAAAAGTCTCTCCTAAAACACCATTTTAAACATTAACATTCACCACAAATTGGTCGTCCTAAAATATCTTTATTTTGGGGACTTGTAAAAAGTCAATCCTACCCCTTCTTGTTATTATTTAACGAATGAGCAATAAGGTCAACTTAAAATGACTATATCTCACTCTTTAGAACTTTATTTTGTCTGATTCTTATTTACTAGATTCCTTAGGATATCTAGTTTGGCATCCTTAAATTTTAGAATTTTCTAACAAATTACAAGAAATATAGATTTTTAAATAAAACATATTAGGTTTATTCAGTCTAACCCAACTCGATTAACTTATCTAGTCAATAAAAATCTGGCCTCACAAAAGCTCACACGAAGAGTTAATAAAAAATAGCCCAAATGTCTTTTTCATAACTAAGAACCACTTGAAAATGAGTACTAGCCATTATACCTTTGAAGTTGAAACATCAGCTCCTCCAATGGCTATTTTGGGCAGATGTCGTTTGGCTGCTAATCGATCCAGCGATCATCTATCGATCATTGTTCAAAAGATGTTTTTGATACGGGTTTGGAAGAATATATCTCATTCTATAGAGCTCCAAATTATATGATTGTTTTTATAAATAAACTTCATAATGTCCTCTTTAACACGCCGAGTTTCTGCTCAAAATTCTAGGAAACTTAAGAGATGGATTTTTGCAAGTTAAGATATTGTCTCAGTTTTTATGAGGAAAATTTTAGGCAATTGATTGCTCTGCCGATAACTAGTTAGTTGTTTTCCAATCTCATCCCAAAGTGTTGCTACTTCTCTTGCTTTCAATTGAAGCATGATCGGCTGCCTATCTTTTTACCGATTTATCAGCCAAACAACTTGATGATGCTTCCCTAAAATTTGATATGCCATAACTTGGTGTAGAGAAGTCTAATGTGAGAGATTCTTAAAGTGTAGCTTTGCTCTACCCTTTTGCCATGTATTCATGTGTGTATACGTGTGTGCTTTATGAGCCGAGGCTCTAGCTTCCTTGATGTTAGACACACTTGGGGGATATTATGTAGCTACAACGGCTATTACTTCTTTTCTTTTGGATCCAGTCGAGACATAGTTAGATGTTAGGGCTAAGTCCCTCGTGAGTATAAATTGATTGTTGTGTGTTTGAAACCCTTACTGTCAATCTTAACCTGCATGACCCATAACATAGTTCCTGAGGCCGTTGCTGGCAGCCCTAGGGCGAAAACCTTAGGTTCGCGCAAATTGCGCCCAGCCCAAGCCCAGCCAAGGTAGTTTTGCTTGGCCTTAGGGTTTTCCCAACCTTCGTTTGGATGCAAAGGCACCTTGAAATCTCAATGCAATACCGTGCTTAGCATGCCAATCCATTTGATTTTTTAAGAGTGCTTAGTGTGCATCTCATCCTCTACTGAATGCTTGTGAGTATTTCTAAAATTGTAGCACTTTTAATCATGAGTATGACATCACCCATTTTCCAGTTTGATGCTATCAATAGTTATTTTCAGGCAATAATCAAGCTTATTTGCTTACTAATAGTTTTCATATATATATATGTAGGCGTGTCCTCATTAGCTTTGCCTGGCATTGGCGGACGGATCGAATGGCTCACTGCAGGGGCTACCGATCGTTGTGTTGTTAATACTTATAGATTTGTTATGGTTACATATTTGGGATTTGTAAATTAGATTTGATATGATCCCCTATATTGGCTTCCAACTACGAAATGTAATTTGTTACGAAAAGCTCTTGGATTATTTAGCTTGGTGTATTTTGTATTTTACTATTTTGTTTAACCTTCCATGTAGGGTATTTACCTTTGGCGCTATTAACTAACGATTTTTTGCATGATTTTCTAAAACACAGAATTCCTGAAACTGATCTTGGAATACTCACGGTACACTAAACTAATTTTGTTGCAGTTGTGTGTGTGTGTGTGTGTGTGTGTGTGTGTGTGTGTGTGTGTATGTGTGTACTGAAGCAACGTGGATTGGAGGAGTTTATGGCTCATGCTGCATGAAGAATCCACATGAATACCAAGTGTTCGGGTATGATGCCCTAGCACTTAAAAAATGCCCAAAGTTAGTGATTAATTGTGCTATGGGTGGGGTATATGGAACAGGTAACCATAACATGTGTGTTAAGTGTTTAAAATATACAATATTTACTCAGGTTTTTTATATGATTTTGTACTTTCTGGGTATAAATATTATTAATTAGGTGATATTTTTTGTTATATTCTAGTTAATTAATATTTTATGAGATATGCTTAATTTTGAAGTTTTAATGCAGAAAAAGATGAAACAAATTAAGCTTAGGATTTGTTGGTTAGAGCATTGGACCCCACCCGTTGATGGCTACAATTTTGATGATGACAAAGCTCCATGTGGATGGCTATACATAACTTTGGCACCGTTGTCGGGGAATTGGAAACTTCATCGGACATCATAATCAATTAGTCCACATCGAATTTTGGAATCCCTCCTCGAATTCTTGTATCTCTTGGCCATCTTCTCTTCTATATAAAGGGGTGGTCATTTGTTGTTGAGCATATCTCATCTCTTGGCTTTAGAGTTTAGTGGAAGAAATAGTTTTAGTTTTTGCAATTCCTTTTCTTTTCATAATAAAAACTAGTTTCTTCTTTATATTGTTTTCTATTTTCATTATGGAGTAATCTTTTATTTCGTTCTAGAGAAGAATGGAACTTAACATGATTTAATTTGAATTCATTTCAACCTCTTACTCTTTTATTCAATCGGATTGTTTGAATTATTATGTTCTTAATGCTAAGAATAGATTGATCGCCTATTTCTTAGATCATGAGGTTTAATTAGATTTTGGGAGAAATTAATTAGATTAGTCATTGATAATTCATCATACGATGAGTCTTTTGACTTGTTTGTCGTTGTGGTCAGGAGATACACAACACCGTATGCGATTGTAAGGCAAATCTTAATGCATTATTTTGTTGATTAATCAATTATCACCAGGAGGTAGAAATTGAGGCAAAATAATAGAAGCATGAAGGAGTGGGAGCCACCATGTCATATAATTATCCTAGATCGACAATTCAAGGGAATAAAAGATAAGAGGAAGATTTGATGAAGATTAAATTCATGTTAAGGGAAATTCGACTCTAGAACGAGTTTTATCATTTTAACTTCTCCTTTTATTTAAAGTTATTATTTAGATTTAGTTAAGTCAATTATTTTTGTTTTTCTCTTAATATTATTTTCTTTAATTAATTTAAGGAAATTCATCTCTCTGTGGGAACGATACTCGAATTTATCATTATATTACTTGTTTCGACCGTGTATACTTGCATGATATTGAAATTATTCGAACAAGTTTTTGGTGCCGTTGCCGTGGAGATCGAATTTTCTAAGTTAATTTAGGATTAGAATTTTGAGTGTTTTCTTTTATTTTTAGATTTTAGTGTCTGATTTTTAAAAAATAGAAAAAGAGAAAAAATAATACTATATCATTGTCTTCCTTGCTATCATTTATTTGTTATCATTTGTTTATGCATCGATTAGTGCGGTCACCCTTGTTTTCTTGTGATCCAGAGATTGAAAGGACTTTGAGAAACTTGCGTGCCACTAGAAGAAGAGCACAAGAAGCAATAGAAGAAGAAGCCATGGACCCACAACAACAACAAATGCCTCCACTTCCACCAATTGTAGCAGTAGCCAATGATGACAACAGGGCAATCCAAGATTGGGTTGTACCTCTTGCAAGAGGGTTACAACCTAGTATTATTGCACCACCGGTGGATGCAACCCATTTCGAGCTTAAACCAGTTTTATTTAACATGTTACAAACTATAGGATCAATTTAGTGGATCGCCTACTGAAAATCCTAATAGGCATATCATGGATTTCCTATCGGTTTGTGATATGTATAAGCAACCTGGTGTCTCTGATGACGCTCTCCGCCTTCGCTTATTTCCATTCTCATTAATAGGAAGTGCAAAAGAGTGGTTGTCATCATTAGATTCAATTACCACTTGGGATGAATTATCTGAAAAATTTTGTTAAAATATTTTCCACCTTCTAAAACTGCTAGATTACGTAACAAAATTTTATCTTTTTTGCAGTTTGATGGTGAGTCTCTCTTTGAGGCATGGGAAAGATTTAAAGAATTGTTAAAAAAGTGTCCCAACCATGGTATAGAAAGATGGATGCAACTCCAAACTTTCTATAACGGGTTGTTGGGGCAAACAAAGAACATAGTTGATGCGGCGGCCAATGGATCATTTCTTAGGAAGAACCCACATGAAGCTTTTCAACTGCTAGAATTGATGGTTCCTAGCAACCACCATGCAACACAAGAAAGGCACCCAAGGAGGACTACCGGAGTTTTAGAATTAGATGCACTTACTGCTTTATCTGCTCAGGTTAGTGCTTTAGCTAATCAAGTTCAAAATCTTATATATGCAGGGACAGGTTAAGGCTGTAGAGCCAAGGTGTGAATGGTGTGGACAAGGACATTCTACAGGTCAATGTGCAACAGATCAAGTTAACTATGTAGGCAACTTTAATAGGAACAACAATCCCTATTCCAACACCTACAATGCGGGCTGGCGCAATAACCCCAACTTTTCATGGAATAATTCTCCACAATCGGTTGCTGTCCCCACTAATCCACCACCACCATCACAGCATTCTCGACCTCCTTCACTTTCTTTTCAGCCACAACAACCGGATTTGATCCAAATGTTCAATTCTATGCAACAAACTATGCATCAATTTATGCAGAATCAGCAACAACAACGACAACAGTTTATGCAACAAGTTATGGTGCAATTAAACAAGGAACCAAGTGAGCGACCCAAGGGTGTACTTCCAAGCCAACCAAAACAACCAAGGAAAGATGGTCAAGAGCATTGCAAAGCTATAACAACCCGGAGTGGTATTACTTTACAAGAACCAGTTCAGCCCAATGAAGTTAAGGAAAAAGATGAAAAGCCAAACAACAAACATGAACCCATTACATTGGTTAGCTCACTCGGAAGCAAAGGGAAAGAGAAATATGAGGTACATATAGAAGAGGTCGAAGAAAAGGTACCATTTCCTTCTAGATTGAGGAAGCAAAGTGATGAAAAATATTTCAAAAAATTTCTTGATATATTTAAGAAATTACAAATTAACATACCTTTTGCTGAAGCACTTGAACAGATGCCTAGTTATGTAAAATACTTGAAGGATATTCTAGCAAAGAAAAGGAGAGTATATGACAATGAAGTTGTGGCCATGACAGAGGAATGTAGTGTTGTCCTCCAAAGAAAACTACCTCCTAAGTTGAAAGACCCGGGACAAATTTGTGATTCCATGTTCAATTGGAGGAAATGTTCATTGTAATGCTTTATGTGACTTAGGTTCTAGCATTAACCTTATGCCTTTTTCTATTTTCAAAAAGTTAGGAATCCAGGATATTGCTCCTACCAACATCACACTCCAGTTGGCTGACCGGTCATTGGTATATCCTAAAGGAGTCATTGAAGATATTTTAATAAAGGTTGACAAGTTTATCTTTCTTGCAGATTTTGTGGTGCTTGAAATGGAAGGAAGGAATGACAATATACCACTCATTGTTGGGAGAGGTTTCTTAGCAACTGGGAGAACATTGATCGATGTAGCTGCTGGAAAACTTACACTTAGAGTAAACAACGATTGTGTCACATTCAACATCTTTAAATCCATGAATTGCCCAGATGCAACATATGATTGTTCTAGAATTGAACTATGTGATAAAATAATGTACAAAGGGGATCAGTTGAGTGATTCATTACATAAGGCCATAAATTTTCTTTGTGAAGATGATACTGATGTGGAAGAAATGATTAAAGTATTAGATTCACAACCAATCTTGCCTAGGAGATTCAGAGTTGTGGAAACCTTAGATCTACCATGCCACAGATTGCTGCCATCAGTTGAAGTACCACCTATTTTGGAGATTATCAAGATGGTCGGGCTGTAGATGTTAAACCAAGCGCTTCTTGGGAGGCAACCCAAGTGATTTCTTTTAAAAAGTTTATTTTTATTTGTAGATTTTTTTAATATTTCTTTTTATTTTGTAGAATGGGTCAAGTGCAAATTCAGTTATTCATGATAATCATCCACCGACTAATTGGTATGAGGGAGTTCTCTTTCACTTCTTTCTCTTTATTTTTATTTTTGAGGACAATGTTTAGTTTAAGTTTGGGGGTGATGCCTTAATTTTATGCATATTGTTCATGCTTGACTCATGTTTAGATTTAGATATACATATATATATAGTGTAGTTTAGTGTAAAAATTTTATTATGCAATAGTATTTTAGTCTCTTGGTTCAATGATAGATACATGTGAATTAGTCTTACTTTTCTTGGGAAAACTTGATTAATTGATATGAGGGATGAACTGAGTAAAAGATTGCATTCGAGAGTTGGTTCTCTACCTTATATTATTTTCACAATCCTTTGGTTTAGATGATTTCAATGAATGTTTTGCAATAAGGATTGTACATGATGGTCATGACTTTTAGAATTTGCCCTAGCGACTTTCGAGGTGAAATATTTGGCTTGCCATGTAGATGGAAAATGATATAGGCATTTCTTTTTGATGAGTCTGGGCCTTTCTTCAAGCCTACCTAATATGAATTATCCTCTGTACACAATTTCATGGCCTTTATTATACATATTTGTTTGATTACCCTTATTTTAGCCTTGGCCTTTTTATTGAAAATATATCTGGCTGCTTGAGTCCTAGCACCCTAGTGTTTTGAATTCGTTCTAAATTCTAACAAGGATGAAACTTTGAGTAGTATAGGGGGAAGGCATTGCGTTTTCATAGAGTGGTGATTGAGTAGATAGTGTGGACTTTCCTGGCACTTTGCTTTGTAAAAAAAAAAGAGAAGAAAAAAAAAGAAAAAGAAGAAGAAGAAATTGGAGAAAAAAGATGAGGCAATGATCCTCCACCAGTAAACACAAGATGAAGCAATAGTCTTCCACTGGTTTGAAATAAAAGAAAAAAATAGAATAAAGCAGCAGGTAGTCAATGGAAAATCAAAGCAAAGTTAGTTCTTATATTAGGTCAACTCGATACTACATTTAAGGAAGTTTGTGTCATATTGCTTGGGGATTTGTTGTACATGTATGTCAGGATTTAGAAAGGATTTTTAATGCTAGGGTGCATATTAGCCTCTGATTTTTCTATCTTGTTTATCCTATTTTTGGTCCCTAGCCCTTGGCCCCGTTACAACCTATAAAGACCTATTGATTCCATTAAATTGGCATTACCTACATTAGTGGAGATGAGAACGAAAGGTGAACATATTTAAGCATGTGCTTGATTGTATTCTCTTGGTTGCAGATGAGAATGATAAGCCAATGGACTATCTTACACACACACACATGTAGAGCCTTCTTTTGGATGTGATTGATGAAAGGGAATTTCTGATTTAATTGACATCTTGTTGACTCTTGAGGGTTTGATTGAGAATCATATGAGAACATAATGGGGATTAAATATTTTTGTGTAGTAAATTTTTTTTTATATGATATTTTGCTCGGGACGCACAAAAGTTTAAGTGTGGGGGTGTGTTAAGTGTTTAAAATATACAATATTTACCCAGGTATTTTATATGATTTTGTACTTTCCGAGTATAAATATTATTAATTAGGTGATATTTTTCATTATATTCTAGTTAATTAATATTTTATGAGATATGCTTAATTTTGAAGTTTTAATGCAGAAAAAGATGAAACAAATTAAGCTTAGGATTTGTTGGTTAGAGCATTGGACCCCACCCGTTGATGGCTACAATTTTGA
The DNA here is from genome assembly GCA_033002965.1 of Piper betle. Taxonomy (NCBI): domain Eukaryota; kingdom Viridiplantae; phylum Streptophyta; class Magnoliopsida; order Piperales; family Piperaceae; genus Piper; species Piper betle. The sequence continues at coordinate 26,484 of JAURVB010014571.1, read as the reverse complement.
TGATGACAAAGCTCCATGTGGATGGCTATACATAACTTTGGCACCGTTGTCAGGGAATTGGAAACTTCATCGGACATCATAATCAATTAGTCCACATCGAATTTTGGAATCCCTCCTCGAATTCTTGTATCTCTTGGTCATCTTCTCTTCTATATAAAGGGGTGGTCATTTGTTGTTGAGCATATCTCATCTCTTGGCTTTAGAGTTTAGTGGAAGAAATAGTTTAGTTTTTGCAATTCCTTTTCTTTTAATAATAAAAACTAGTTTGTTCTTTATATTGTTTTCTATTTTTATTATGGAGTAATCTTTTATTTCGTTCTAGAGAAGAATGGAACTTAACATGATTTAATTTGAATTCATATCAGCCTCTTACTCTTTTATTCAATCGGATTGTTTGAATTATTATGTTCTTAATGCTAAGAATAGATTGATCGCCTATTTCTTAGATCATGAGATTTAATTAGATTTTGGGAGAAATTAATTAGATTAGTCATTGATAATTCATCATACGATGAGTCTTTTGACTTGTTTGTCGTTGTGGTCGGGAGATACACAACACCGTATGCGATTGTAAGGCAAATCTTAATGCATTGTTTTGTTAATTAATCAATTATCACCAGGAGGTAGACATTGAGGCAAAATAATAGAAGCATGAAGGAGCGAGAGCCACCATGTTATATAATTATCCTAGATCGACAATTCAAGGGAATAAAAGATAAGAGGAATATTTGATGAAGATTAAATTTATGTTAAGGGAAATTCGACTCTAGAATGAGTTTTATCATTTTAACTTCTCCTTTTATTTAAAGTTATTATTTAGATTTAGTTAAGTCAATTATTTTTGTTTTTCACTTAATATTATTTTCTTTAATTAATTTAAAGAAATTCATCTCTCTGTGGGAACGATACTCGAATTTATTATTATATTACTTGTTTTGATCGTGTATACTTGCATGATATTGAAATTATTCGAACACTATGTGACTTTATCTCAGCATGTCTAACATCATGTTATAAGTTACCTAATTCAACATTGAATTGAGAATAAGAATTTGACTCGTGCATGAAATTAAGCATTGATTGTACAATGCATTCTTTAAGTCACCCTTTTAGTTACAGGGGAGTGCCACCTCCCTTATGACTCAGAGTGCTCATGTTAGGAACATTTAAGTTATGATTCCCTCTTATAGTATGAATAATTAGCATGCATTGTGTACTAGCTCCCAGGGTTTGCTTCTTAAGCCTCCTTGAGGGTTGAGATCCGCTTCCGTGACATTAGTCCGAATCAGTAATCTAATGAATAGCTTTCCAAATTATATCATGGTTTGGCCCCGTCCATGTAGATTGGGAATATGAAATGAGAATTAATAAAAGCCGAACCCACAGGATTGGACCTCATAAAGTTGAATCCAAATCTGATATTTTTGGGTCAACTACCTTATTTGTCTAGAAATGTTGGCATCACTAACTTCACTTGTTCCATTAATATCAATTATTCTGCAACTTCTAATAGAATTTCAAGTTTCCTATGAAAAACCTTTAGTAGAACACGGGCTTTTTGCCCAATGGTTTTAGTGTCAGTTCAATTTTTGACTTGGACCATGTAGCTTTGCCTGACTCTTTTTGTTGTCTATACGCATATGTGTATGTGTGTTTGTTTGTCGTGACTCTAGCTTCCTTGGTGTTAGACACACTCAGTGGGAAAGTGCATAGCTAAGGGAATTATTTTTAGCTTCCTTTACTTTGGGTTTTGGTGTGTTGTAGTTAGACATCAGGATCATGTCCCTCGTGAGTTTAGTGTGCACCACATTGTTTGGAACCCCATACGGTCGAACCTAGCCCCCACAGGACCCACGACACAATTCTCAAGAACGTCCGATCACCCTAAGTTGTGCAAAGTCTGCATCCAGAGCAAGGCACCCTTCCAGTGCTTTTTCATAGAGGCTTAGGGAAATTTTGATTCACCCGTTCTTTGTTTGGATGAAAAGGCACTGGGCCGGTTAATACCCTTGCGCCTAGGCTTCAGGTTTTCCCCCATTTTTGCCTTGGATGCAAAGGCGTTGGGCCAATGCCTTGGCACCCAATCACGTGGCCTGAATTTGTGTGTCGTTTAGTTCAGTCCACCTCTGACCCACGTGCCTCACCCGTCAGTAGGCCATTGTTCGGCTTGGCAAAGTACAACGCAAAGGCTCTACGTTGGCACCCTTGCATTGGGACCAGAATTTGCCTTTAAACACCCCAACATTTCCACACTTTTTACCCCTTTGGCTTTCTCCTCTGAGCTTCCTCTTCCTCCCTTTCTTCTCCACTTCTTCCACAACCTTTCTAAACTTCTCCTAGCCCTCTCCCTACCTTGGTAGCCCCATGGAGTGGTAGGTTTTGCTATAGGAAGCCCCCAAAGGCCTCCTTCTAGCCTCTTGAGATTTAAAGTTTTCATCTTTCCCTCCTTACCCATGATTGTTTGGTATGTTATGCTTTTGTTATAGTATGTTTGATCTATATGTTAGGAGTACATTAAGCTTGCAATCGCGTCCATTGCATTTTTAGAAAAATAGTTATGATTTTTGCACCTTAGTTATGTATATATGTTGCTGCTGTTTGGTAGATCTGGCATATCTTACATTGTAGATGTCATTTTTACATGCTTCTTATTGCATGTTTCTCCTAATTAGTACACCTACATGTTTTATTTAGCAAGTTTTGTGTGATTTAGCGTTTTGAGTATGTATGGGTGCCAAACTTGGTGAAAGGTGACAACTTTCACAATTACGGTGACTTATCTGCTCACGTTTCAAATTTTTATACCATGTTGTAGATGTTATCTTGCTGCAATATTTTACATACTTCTATTATTGCGTGTTTTCTAACAAATGCTAAATTTCCAAGCTGAATAAAATTTTGTAAATATACAAACAATACCCTTAAATCTAGACCATACATGGTGTGATGTATGTTGTGTTGTGCATATGTTTGGGCTATGCTTTTAACGTGTTAAAAGTCACAATAAAATGTATAAAAATTATGTAATATGCAAATAATTGTCTACTTGATAATAAATAATTTTGGGGTTATTTAGGTGTCATTTATGTAGTTAATTAATTTGGTATTGTCAGTGTATAGGAATGTAGGGTAAAATCCTAGTTCCTTAGCTCAGATTGTAAAATACCAAATCCTAGTCATTTGGTTGTTGCATTTCTTGAAATTTCACCTAGACTTTAGGGTATATTCCCACTTAATCAACCAAAAATTTGGAATCCATTGAATGGGTAGATTAGATGGAAGAAATTCCCCAAGCTTTAGTAGTCCAACCAAATACAAAAATGTCCATGTCAATGCCTTCCATTTCTAAATTTATTATGTCCAAAATACTTGAAGTTTTGGTTTGAAATGATCAAAATTGTAGCTCAAGATGTTGGCTAGCATGTTTAATTTACTAGGCTCCATTTGAAGTCTCCAAAAGGAAAATTGATGGATGGATCAGGAATACTGTTCCTAGCACCTTTGCCTGACCTTAGTGGACCTAACTTGTCATGTTGGACCCATGGGCCAACTTTAGTAATTTTTTGAGCATGTCCTTTACAGTGTCAGACCCCACCATTACAAGTCTCGGCCATTTGGATATTGTTTGGCCTGCCCAAAAAATTGCTAGGTTAAGCCCGCTCAATTAATTAGGTTGGGTAAGTAGAGTGATTATTCACTAATGGTAAACAAAATTTATAAGCCTTAATTAAGTAACCTAATAAGGTATTAAAAAGAAATTAAAGAATATAATTAAGTAATTAGGCCTATGAGAATGTTGTGCATGTGTGGAGTCTTTACCTCGTTTTGTGTGTTATCTTGGTTGGAGTATGATGATGGTAGGATACACGGAGTGAGCTTGCCGAGTTAGGACGAAGAGATCAACTAACCTAGGTTTGTAAGAGTCCTCTACTTCATCTTCTAATTGGTTCCTTGAGTGTGATTTCGCTGAGTTATAAACAATAGGTGGTAAAAGTTTCGTTTAATCAGATGCCACTAATACCAGGCCATTCAATTGACCTTTTCGTGGTTGAATAAAACTTCAAAGATGAGATCTCTTGATGGTTTTAGAATTTAAGCTCTACAAATATATTATAAGATCTCTATACAGGCCTATTATAAATTAATATAATGGTTTCAATGTTTACTTGTGTGTTGTTCGTGCTTAACATGCCGGACCAATTGCTTAGCCGTGTATAGATTGTTGGCTCGTTGTGTGACATTGCTGAGCTTAGATAGCCAATTCACTTCACTTAAATGCATAATCAAGCTTAGCATGCTGGTTTATCTAATTGTATAATCAACTTTAGCATGCCGGTTCATCCCATTGCATCTCCGTGCTTAGCGTGCCGGTTCATTTGATTGTTTGAGGGTTCTGCGTACCTCTCATCGTCTATCTAACACCATGAGAGTATTTTTTGAAGTTATAGCACTTTTATTAGTGGGCAGGATGACCCATTTGCCAGTTTGATTCATCTATAGTTATTTTTTAGACCAATACTGATGGTTTTTATATATATGTTGGTGAGATCCCTTGGTGATGACTGGCGTAAGATGACGCGGAGGGCTCATAACAGGGAAATTGTGCCTTTGTTGTTGTGTTATGTATTTATGTGGAAACTGTTTGTATTATGTTATGGTGTTGTAACATTATGAGGGCAAGTACCTTGGATAATGTTTTATAGCTTGTATGTGATAGTTGGAGTTTGGGTTCTCTTTTGTGTGCACTTGTGTTTTCATTATTATTTTTATTATCATCATGTTGGGTGATAACTTTGGGGCAAAATCTAATAGTCTTCTGCACGGTTGTGTGTAAGCCTCAAATCTTGGAATTATTTATGTGGGAGCACTTAAGGTATGCTAAACTTATTTAGCTGTAGCTTTTTGTGTGTGTTGAAACAACATTGATTGAAGGAGCTTACAGTTCATACTACTAGAAGAATCCACATGAAGACCAAGTGCTCGGGCATGAGATCCTATCATTTGAAGAATGCCCTATGATAGTAGTATTTATAGTGCATGTGCGGGGTATATGAAACAAATAACATCCTAACTGCCTAACATCATGTAATAAGTTACCTGATTAAAAGATGGAACTAAGTGTAAGAAGTAGACCATGCCTTAACATTATTAAGTTCCAACCTCCAAGTTACGAGAGGTGTGTCCGTTGTGCCCTCACTAGGATATTCGGCCTCTCTCATACCAGAGAGCGTGCATTGCATTTGTAAAGTCACTCTCTTAGTTTCAGGGGAGATGCTAACTCCTTTATGGCAAATAATATCAACATACATCATGACGTAGCTGAGATCTACTTTTACTAAGTTAGTTTGAATCAGTAAACAAACAAATAGCTTTCCAAATACTAACATCTAGGTTTGGTATGCGTCTAGGCCGAATTGGGGTTACACCTTCTGTATATGGATTTTGAAGTATGTATCAACAACCCAATATAGTTGTTGTAACGATTCAAATAACAAGGGACAAATCCTAATGATAATGATGATCAGCTTACAAAGCACTGATCATGCGAAAAATAGAGAAAGCATCATTTTATGGCAAAACAACCTCCAACATGCACCCTCCTGTCACCTCCTAAGCTTCTGAAGATCAAATAAGAATCGTATTTTTCAACCATACCCTAATAAAAAACAGTCATACAATACATAAGAACATTAATAAAAACATCATGATCTACTAGTATTTATAATACCTCAGTAGCTATCTTGCTTTTATGTGTTTGGGGGTCATCCTCTCAACTGAAAACTAATCAATGACAAATCCTTGATTCCTTTCTATAAACACGTCATCTTGACATTTGAACCTCGAAAGTACACATAATAATCCAAAACCAAACTAATCATCGTGCAAAGGGCCAATGACCAGAAAGGTGGTTTTGGGATCAACAAACATTTTAGAACGAGAACTTAGGTAGAATTCTACATGAATTAGTTAATACCTCATGGGGGAGTTGATGATGTTATCTTCATAGGAGACTAAGAGGCCAAGAATGCATGAAGGGAAGTATCCATCAACTTAGGTTGAGAGGTAATACCTGATGGGCAGCCTAAATTCTCACCCCGAAATGATTGTTGTCTCCAAAACCTCCTTTTCGACCTAGTAAATATGTCGACCTTGAAAGTCAAATTGGATGCCCACAACTTGGAGGTGCTAATAATATCATAAATTTCTCATGGACTAATCTCTGGTTGAGAGGTGGTCCCCCAACATATAAAACAAAATGTCTAATTTTCTATTGTGCTTCTATAATCTATAGTTATTTTTTGATTGAGGTATGTCCGAAGAAATGGGACAAGATCTTTAAAGGTTGCCTTCTTACATGGAGAGGAAGGGAAACATGTCAAAAGTTGTGCATTAAGCTAAAATCTTTGTACAAGCAATTTGCTTGCTTCCCTTGGTTAGCTTTTGGATTAACATGCTTCGCTTGTAAAACCATGAGGCATATATAGATAACAAAAAGACTCTTTCTTCCCTCTGAATTTTACATTCATTCACCATATTAAAATACATAAAACTTAGAATTATCTAAATTAAAGTTAGTCATCCTTTTACTTTATATTCATTCATCTTATAGAAAGACAAAAAAACTAAATGTTATCCAAAAGAGTTATATTTGGATGTTATATTATATGTCTTTTGGCTAGGTAGGAAAAATACATTGTGTTAATTTCTTAATAATTTAGAAGTTTTTACTTTTTGATTAAACCATTGATCCATGATAAAATTTAGCTTAATTGATAATTTTATGGTTAATAGGATAAATAGAATTTGAGGAGTAAAGACCACCTCAAGAGTTACACTTTTATTTCGAAGAACTCAAGTCTAAGGAGCAGAATTCGATGCAAAAGTTTCAAGAAATTGCCCAAAACAATGAAAGGAACAACTTTTGAAAATAACAAAGCATTAGGACACTCAAACCTGTTGAATACAAGGGAACTTCTAATTGAGTCGAGATAACTTTGGTAAATAAAAAGTCAATGAGTACATTCGGACTTATGAATGAATGGAAGCAACTATACGAAGGGGTTGTTGGAGACTTTCAAAGCATCTTCCACCCATAATCCACTTGTTCCTCACCTTGTTCACGTCCTTCGTTCTCTTCTTTCTAGAGGGGAACTCAACATTCAAGGGAGCTTCTCATTCAACAGAAGCCCATTGACACTCTTTTTATGAGTTTCTTCTTCCCTTTTATTTACTTTAACATTTCATGTGTTTTCCCATGTATTTAATATATTTGTCAACATGGTTAACTTTATAATCTAGGGTGATTTCGGATCTTGGTTGCGATGTTTGAATGAACTAAGATTGTGGTTGTTTTTCTTTAAGTGATTTTAGCATTAGGTTATTGGTTTTAACTTTTTACTTAATGGCGTAAATACCTGGCTAATATTTATGTAATAAGTTTTTGACCACTAGATATAGGGATGTGAAGGTTGTCATAAGCTAAATGGCCTTTGTTCAGACCCTAACAAAGTGGGAGGATTACCTATATATCTTGGGCAACTGATGAGGGGAATTTGCATAAAAATGTAGTAGAATTTCTAAAGTGGTAAGATTGTAATAATTAAGATGTGGGAGGCTATACCAAATAATCATGTCCCCTCGGTTAGCAACCTAGACTTAATAATCAATTAAGGAATATAACATTTATATATTAGAAAAAGTAAACAAGTGATGCAAAAGCCCTTTGTTAATCTCATTATTGTTTTCTATTTTACTTATCTCATCTCTTTTTGCCCGATTAGTTCTCTAGCTCTTCTTTTTATTAGCTTAGTCACTTTTTTAAATGCACCATGTGGGAATGATATCTGTTGCTATACTACTGAATCAATAAGTGCCCTTGCATGCTCTTATTTATTTTAGCAACAAGTTTTTAGTGCCGTTGTTGGGGAACATAAAGTTGAAATTCAATTTTATTGATTTTCTTTCACAAAAAAAACTAATTCTGTTATCTTTTATTTTTCTTTGAAGAATACTGATGTGCATGTAAGGCATTTGACAATCTTGAGCCTTTCAACCCAGAAATATAATGAACTTAAGTAGAAAAAGCAGGCTAAAAACAAGCTAATAAGCACGAGATGGCTCTAAATCTGGAAAACAATGGTGAAAATGAACACCACTTCATGCCAAATAATCAAGCATTGGCGGATCTTACACTTCCTCAACTTAATGGGTCTAACTCAAGTATTATGCGCCACATATCTGTGCGGATAATTTTGAACTGAACATGTTATGTTCTAATTGTGGAATATTTTAATGGATTGCCAATAGAAGATCCCCACATATTTTGTCGCAATATGTGATTCCTTTGAACAACATGAAAGTAATTTTTGATGAGGTTGTTTCTATTCTCATTAAATGGGATTCGACTTTGGTTGACATTGTTAGCTCATATTTCGTAACTACTTGGGATGAGATTGTTGGATGTTGGACATAAATATATATATATGAATCTAGAATTGTATAATATGTTGTTATTTAAGGTTAGACCTAAATTCAATTGATCTATTAAAATTAAATATTTATGGACCATAAATAAAGGTGTGGAATTCAACGTGTAGATATCATTTTCATAATTTCTCTTTTATGATGGGTAAAATTGACATTATGAAACTAGGCTATAAATAAGGAGGTTATGGTCCTTGAATTTATATGTTTTTCGTTTTGGTATCCCATTGTCCAGTAACTTTAGTTTTGAAAATTAGTATTGGATTTGTAAGATCAAAATCTACGCAGGTAAAGAATCAATTTTCTTTTATGGATTTAGGTACCCTTCTGCTATCCAATTTTATTTACTTGATGATTTGATATGAAGACTAATAAAATTTTGTTCTTAAGTTTAAGTTATAAAGTTCTAACAAGCGGCATCAGAGATCTTCATTTCATATCATTGAGGATTACTTTCATTTGTGTTTACTTATGGATTGGAACTATCCACTTCCATATCACATTCATATTTAAGGATTCAGATTTGGAAAAGAAGGATCCAAAAATAATACTAGGTCATAAGAGGGATAAGGTCTTCAACCCATTAGGGGTTTCTCAAAATTCAGTACTAATTATTGTCTTTTGGATATTTATTCCCAAATTAAGGTCCTCTTTTAGGAAAATATCAAGTGAGGAAAATAAAGTTATAAAAGGTTATATTTTTGGAAATTTCCAAATAATGGTACTTTTATAACCTTTTTAGTTTAGAATTATTAAATTCAAATTATGGTTCAGTTATGATTAATATTTTAAAATTTATTAAGAAAAATTTATTAAGAATTACAATATGCTGCCAAAGTAACCTCTGTTGTGAAAATTAATTTATTTTTTAATATTAAGACGGTTGTGGGTATTTAATTAATGTAAATATTAATTGTCCAAAGAAATGTTAATATTTGACAGAATTATATATTCATTTGTGGTAATAAATATGAGATAATAATTAAGGTTCTATGTGGATAATAAACTGCCTCAAAGGAAGGTTTATTATTTGATAGGATTTATTGTCTATATTTAATTATTGTATTAAGATTCAATTATGATAATAAATATGGGATAATTATCAAGCTCATATGTGGATAATAAATAGGCCCAAATGAAGGTTTATTATTTAACAAGATTTATTGTCAATATTTGATTATTGCACTGAGAGTATCACTTACAAATTAATATTTCTATCCATAGGATAAATATTAATGTTGTGCTAGGTATTTGTTGATGGGATTAACCATTATTTGAATTATTAATCTTATTATAGGCATGTTGTTTTGTTTTGTGGATTCAGTTAATCAATCTGCTAATATTATTTCATGTCAACATCAATTCGGTTCAATCCTTAAAAGATAATTTTAAGGATTGGAAGAGAGTGTGTTAATCGACTTAGACTGCATGAATCTTGACCTTGCTTTATGGACTAAACAATCTTCTTTTCTTATGGATAAAAGTTTCATTGAGGAAAAATGGGACATTGAGAAGTGGGAATGTTCAAATCACATGAGTGTCTGAAAAACGCTTTGTAAAAAGACGATAGGGCTGAAACAAGTACGCTTTTGTAGAACTTGATTTCGATGAAGTTTAAAGGCAAATCAAGCATTAGAGAGTACATCTTAGAAATTTCAAATATTGCTTCAAAACTAAAAGCACTAAGATTAGAGCTATCTAAGGATTTGCTTGTGCATTTAGTTTTAATTTCTATTCTGGCATCAATCAGTCCAATTCAAGATCAGTTATAACTGCCAAAGGGACAAATGAACTCTTAATGAGCTCATTTCTTATGGTGTCTAAGAGGAAGAAAGGTTGAAGCAAGAATAGGCAGAAAGTGCTCACTTGGCTAGTATCTATCAGGACAAAAATAAGAAGAAGATAAGGCTTCTTGTTGTTTCTTTCGTGGTAAACCTGGACATATGAAGAAGGAATGCACTAAGTATCACGCTGTAGTTGTAAATAAAGGTCCATTTCGTAATTTTATTTGTTCTGAGGTTAATTTAGCTTCAATTTCAATACACACTTGGTGGCTAGATTCTGGTGCTACTACTACATAAGTGTCAATGTAAAGTTGTCTGAATTGCCGAAAAGCCAAATGATGCTAAAAGATTCATCTATGTGTATGGAAAATCCATTATAATTGAAGCAGTAGGGATTTTTAGATTATTATTGAAAACAAGATATTATTTGGATTTGAAAGAGACATGAAGTATCGCCTTTAGATAGAATGGTTTCTATTTCCATATTGGACAAATCTGGTTACTCTTATTCACTTAGAAATAATATGTTTAGTCTTTTTTCTAAATTCAAATATTGTGGGTATAGGTTGCTTGTCTTTTTATGATATTCTATATTTACTTTGAAACTAATGCATCTTTTAAGGAAACTTTGCATGTCGGTTTAAGTGGTACGAAAAGAAAATTAACCAATTAAAATTCTGCTTTACTTCTGGCATAAGCAGTTTATGACACACTTCTAAACAAAGAATCGAATGACTTATTTCGGATTGAATTCTTGATTCTCTTAACTTATCAGATCTTCATGTCTATGTTGAGTACATTAAGGGAAAACAAACAAATATAAGGAAACTAAGTGCCAATAGATCTTCAAGCGTCTTAGAACTAATACATAAGGACATTTGTGGGTCATTTCCTACGGCTTCTTGGAATGGTCAATAATATTTTATTACGTTCATAGACGATTATTTTTGTTATGGTTACCTTTATCTCATTCATAACAAGTGTCAAGCATTGGACGTGTTTACAGCATATAAGGCTGAAGTTGAGAACTAACTTAACAAAACTATTAAGGCTATCAAATCTAATTGTGGTGGTGAATACTATGGTAGATATGATGGATCATATGTACAACGTCTAGGACCATTTGCCAAATTCCTAAAAGAGTGAGGGATTGTCCCACAATACACATTCCCAGGTACTCCTAGCATGAATGGTATTGTTGAGAGGCAAAACTGAATATTAAAGACATAGTGAGAAGTATGATTGCTCATACTACTTTACCTAATTCACTCTAAGGTGAGGCACTTAAAGCAGCATATCTTTTTAATAGAGTACCGACAAAGGCAACAGTTAAGACCCCTTATGAATTGTGGACTAGAAAAATTAGTATTAAGCATTTACGCATTTGTGGTTGTCCAGCTAAGGCAAGGCCTTATAGGCCAAATGAAAGGAAACTGGACTTGAGAATAGTTAGTAGCTATTTTGTTGGGTACTCTAAATGGTCTAGAGGGTATAACTTTTATGATCCCACAATAAAGTCATTCTTTGAGATGAGAAATGCCAAGTTCTTTGAGGATGTTGAGTTTGGAGGGGAAATGAAGTTAGAGACTTTTTCTTTAAAGAAGAATCTGTTTCCCTTACTATGATTGTTCTTGACAATAATCAAGATCATATTCCTCATGTTGTTCAAGAAACAATACCAGAATTACAAGACATTATTGAGATTCTCCCTAATCATAATCATTAAGTTATACTTGAAGAAGAAAATCAACAAGCTCAAGAGGAAATACCATTAAGAAGATCCACAAGAGAAAGGACAAAAGCAATTCCAGATGATCATATCATCTTTCTCCAAGAACATAAGGATAACATTAGAATTATGGAAGATGATCTAATTAACTTTTATCAGGCCTTGAAGAGTTCTAATTCTTAAAAGTAGTTGATGAGATGAATGAAGAGATGAAGTCCATGAAAGATAATGACATTAGGGATCTTGTTCCATTGACTGAAAGTGCGAAACCTATTGGTTGTAAATGGCTATTTAAAACCATAAATGATTTGAAAGGTAATGTAGAAAAATATAAGGCTTGTCTTGTTACGAATGGTTTTACTCAAAAGGAAGGCATCGATTATAATGAGATTTTTTCACCGGTTTCATCAAAAGACTCATTCAGAATAATTATGGCATTAGTGGCACATTTTGATCTTTGGTTACGTTAGATGGATGTTAAGTGTTTAAAATATATAATATTTACCCATGTTTTTAATATTATTTTGTACTTTCCGGTTATAAACATGATTAATTAAGTAATATTTCACTTAATTTTTTTAGTTAATTAATATTTTATTAGATATGCTTAATTTTGGTATTTTAATGCAGAAAAAGATGGACAAATTAAGCTTTGGAATTGAATGGTCATGACACTTGGCCCCACCCAATGGCTACAGTTATGGTGTTCAATGGAGTCGAGGAGTTGGAAACTTGAAGGGATATCATAATTAATTAGACTACGTCGATTTGTAAACACCCGCTTCGAATTCTTGTATCTCCGCTTCTATATAAAGTGGTAGTCATTTGTTGTTGATCATATCTCAACTTTTGGCTTAGCAGTTTAGTGAAAGAAAGTATTTTTAGTTTTTGTAATTTCTTTCTCTTTCATAATAAAAATTAGTTTCTTTTTTATAATGTTTTCTATTTTTGTTATGGAGTAGTCTTGTATTTCGTTATAGAGAGGAATGGAATTTAACATGATTTAATTGAATTTATTTCAAGCTCTTACTCTTTTATTCAATCAGACTGTTTGAATTATCATGTTCTAAATGCTAAGAGTAGATTGATCACCTATTTCTTAGATCATGAGGTTTAATTAAATTTCGGAAGAAATTAATTAGATTAGTCATTGATAAGTCATCATACGACAAGTCTTTGACTTGTTTGTCGTTGTGGTTGGAAGATACACAACACCATATGTGATTGTAAGGCAATTCATAATGCATTATTTTGTTGATTAATCAATTATCACCGAGAGGTAGAAATTGAGGTAAAATAATAGAAGCATGAAGGTGTGGGAGCCGCCAATTCATATAATTATCCTAGATCGACAATCCGAGGGAATATGTCCGTCCCACACACCCTGTTCAGCAGTCTGGTAAGGGCAATAAGAGTTAAGAAGACAAGAAGCTATCTATAAGGTGTTAATGTGAATCAACCCCTCAATCGCCGGGGTTGAACCTGGCTATGTTCTCAATCGGCGAAGCCTCACATCCTGTCAGTCGACAATCCGTTCTATCCGGAGCGGATAGATGCCGGTTGTCTCCTTCCTCGCCTTAATCTCAAAATTCATGTTAAGGGAAATTCGACTCTAGAACGAGTTTTATTATTTTAACTTATCCTTTAATTTAAAGATATTACTTAGATTTAGTTAAGTCGGTTGTCTTTGTTTTGTTCTTCATTTTATTTTCTTCATTTAATTTAAGGAAATTCATCTCTCTGTGAGAACGATACTCGAATTTATCATTATATTACTTGTTTGGACCGTGTATACTTGCATGATATTGAAATTATTCGAACAATGGATGTAAAGCCTGCGTTTTTAAATGGTGACATTGATGATACAATTTATATGGTGCAACTCAGAAAACTTTGTATCAGAAGATTCAAAGCATATGGTTTGCAAATTAAAGAAATCCATATATGGACTTATGCAGGCTTCTCGTTAATGGTATCATAAATTTCATCAAGTTATTGTCTTGTTCGGTTTTGAGAAGAATGTTATGATGATTATGTACACCATAAGTTTAGTGGGAGTAAGTATATTTTTCTGGTTTTATATGTTGATATTTTTCTTGCTAGTAATGATATAAGTTTCTGGCATGATACAAAGAGATTTTTATCAAAGAAATTTGAAATGAAAGATCTTGGAAACACGTCTTTTGTATTAAGAATTCAAATATATTGGGATCGCTCTCGACGTTACTCGGATTATCACAAAATACCTATATAGAAAAAGTACTTAAGAGATTTGGCATGCAAGGTTGTAAACCAGGAGATACCCCTATTTTTAAAGGACAAAAATTCAGTCTCAATCAATGCCCTAAAAATGAAGTAGAAAGAAATGAAATGCAAAAGATTCCCTATGCTTTAGCAATGGGAAGTCTTATGTATGCTCAAGTATGTATGCGTCCAGATATTGTATATATTGTTGGAATGTTGGGCAGATATTTAAGTAATCTAGGATTGGATTATTGGAAAGCAGCAAATAAAGTCATGAGGTATCTTCAGAGAACAAAGCATTACATGCTTACATATTGCCTACATAGTCATCGATCTACTTATGGCTATGTCTACCTACTTGTTGGAGGAGTTATTTCCTAGAAGAGTGCCAAGCATACACTCATAACTTCTTCTACCATGGTAGCTAAGTTCATAGCTTGTTATAAGGCATCCAATCGGCGAATATGGTTGTAGAATTTTGTCACAGAGTTGGGTATTATTGATAATATTGAAAGACCACTTAAGTTATTTTGTGACAATCAGTCTATAGTATCATATTCAAATAACAACAGGAGCTCATAAAGATCAAGTTCCTTGTTGTGAAAGAAAGAGTTTAGAGTGATAATGTTTCGGTAAAGTCTCTATAGAACATATTGGAACAAACTCCAGGTTGCAAATCCTCTTACTAAAAGTTTACTGCCCAAGGTCTTTCATGAGCATATTGCTCATATGGGTGTTGTATCATTTAATAAAATGTTACTTTAGTGGGAGTTTGTTTTGTTGCGGTATTTAGTTTATGTTTCACTCTTTCACTCTATCTTGAAGATCTCATAAGGTTGGACCAGTTGAACATAGGCATGTTCGAATAAAATTACATGTAATTTTCATGCTACACATCCACACTTGATCTATGTCATTTAATTATGTTGTTGTATGTGACCATGGATGGGTTTAGTTACGATAAATGTAACGAAAATCACCTTAATCCTATATTGACATTAATTAATGGATAAGATTGTTATTTTGGAATAATATCATATATTATTTTGCGATGTTTGAATGTACTAAGATTGTGGTTGTTTTTCTTTAAGTGATTTTGGCGTTAGGTTATTGGTTTTAACTTTTTCCTTAATGGAGTAAGCGCGTGGCTAATATTTATGTGATAAGTTTTGGGACCACTAGATATAGGGATGTGAAGATTGTCATAAGCTAAATGGTCTTCTGTTCAGACCCTAACAAAGTGGGAGGAGTACCTATTTTTCTTGGGCAATTGATGAGGGGAATTTGCATAAAAATGTAGTAGAATTTCTGAACTGTTAAGATTGTAATAATTAAGATGTGGGAGGCTATACCAAATAATCATGCCCCTCGGTTAGCAACCTAGCCTTAATAATCAATTGAGGAATATAACATTTATATATTAGAAAAAGTAAATAAGTGACGGAAAAGCCCTTCATTAATCTCATTATTGTTTTCTATTTTACTTATTTCATCTCTTTTTGCTCGATTAGTTCTCTAGCTCTTCTTTTTATTAGCTTAGTCACTTTTTTAAATGCTCCATGTGGGAATGATATCTGTTGCTATACTACTGAATCAATAAGTGCACTTGCATGCTCTTATTTATTTTAGCAACAAGTTTTTAGTGCAGTTGGTGGGGAACATAAAGTTGAAATTCAATTTTATTGAGTTTCTTTCACAAAAAAACTAATTTTGTTATCTTTTATTTTTCTTCGAATTATACTGATGTGCATGTAAGGCATTTGACAATCTTGAGCCTTTCAACCCAGAAATTAAATGAATTTAAGTAGAAAAAGCAGGCTCAAAACAAGCTAATAAGCACGAGATGGCTCTAAATCTGGATAACAATAGTGAGAATGAACACCACATCATGCCAAATAATCAAGCATTGGCAGATTTTACACTTCCTCAACTTAACGGGTCTAACTCAAGTATTATGTGCCACGTATCTGTGTGGATAATTTTGAACTGAACATGTTATGTTCTAAATGATTCAAATTGTGGAATATTTTAATGGATTGCAAATAGAAGATCCCCACATATTTTGTCACAATATGTGATTCCTTTGAGCAACATGAGGTATCCAACGAAGTAATTTTTGTTGAGGTTGTTTCTATTCTCATTGAATGGGATTCGACTTTGGCTGAAATTGTTAGCTCATATTTCATAACTACTTGGGATGAGATTGTTGGATGTTGGACATAAATATATACATGAATATGAAATTGTATAATATGTTGTTATTTAAGATTGGCATAAATTCAATTGATATATTAAAGTTAAGTATTTATGGGCTATAAATAAAAGTGTGGAATTCAATGTGAATACAATAAATAAAGTGTGGAATTCAATGTCTAGATATTATTTTTATAATTTCTCTTTTATGACTGGTAAAATTGAAATTATGAAACTAAGGTTATAGAGGTTATGGTCCCTAGATTCATATATAGTTTTTATTCTGGTATACTATTGTCGAGTAACTTTGGTTTGAAAACTAGTATTGAATTTGGAAGATCAAAACGTAAGAAGGTAAAGAATCAATTTTCTTTTATGGATTCAGTTATGCTCCCACTATTTAATTATATTTACTTGATCATTTGATATGAAGACTAATAAAATTTTATTTTTAAGTTAAAGTTATAAAGTTCTAATAGAGATGACATGAAAAAAAAATTTGAAGTATTTTCCATCAACAAAAATTGTTATGAAGTTAGAAACAATTACTTCATTTGTAATTTCTTAAACATATTAAGAAATTTTTCGAAGTATTTTTCATCACTTTGTTTCCCTATAGTCTAGAAGGAAATAGTACTTTTTTCAACCTCTTCTGTATGTACCTCATCTTTTTCTTTCCTTTGCTTCCGAGTAAGCTAACCAATGTAATGGGTCTCATGTTCGTTGTTTGGCTTTTCATCTTTTTCCTTAACTTCATTGGGGCTGAACTAGTTCATGTAAAGCAATACTACCTCTGGGTTGTTACGGCTTTGCAATGCTCTTGACCATCTTGCCTTGGTTGTTCTGGTTGGCTGGGAAGTACACCCTTAGGGCTCGGCCACTTGGTTCCTTGTTTAATTGTAGCACAACTTGTTGCATAAGCTGTTGTTGTTGTTGCTGCTGATTTTGCAGGAATTGTTACATGGTTTGTTGCAAGTTAGAATTGAACATTTGGATCAAACCCGTTGTTGTGGCTGACAAGGACGTGAAGGAGGTCGAGAATGTTGACGATGGCGGTGGTGGATATTGAGGACAACAGTCGGTTGTAGAGAATTATTCCATTAAAAAGCTTGGGGCTATTGCGCACAGCCCGCATTGTAGGTATTGGAATAGGGATTGTTGTTCCTATTAAAGTTGCCTACGTAGTTAACCTGATCTATTGCACATTGACCTGTAGAATGTCCTTGTCCACACCATTCACACCTTGGCTATACAACTGTAACAACCCGGCCCAAAGTACAACATAATGGGCCTAAGTCATTTCTTTAAATGGGTTAACCTAAGTTAAAGATCTATAATCCATTCCCACTTATAAACAAGATCTTCTCCCAGTAGGTATTAGATGTGGGACTAGTTGAGGGATCTCCACAATTCACCCACCTTAAGAATTTCGTCCAAAATGCCTATATTTGGCCTGTTGCTGGCCCCAGTCTGCAACCTTTCTAACCTGTGACCGGCAACCTAGCCAATGTCCCTAGTCCAGTAGTCCAACCCACTATCTAACACACTAACAGTGTTGCTATGATACCATTTTTAAGGCCCGGCCCAAAGTGCAACGTAATAGGCCTAAGTCATTTTCTTTAAAATCGTCTAACCCTAAGTTAAAGATCTCTAGTCCATTCCCACTTATAAACGGGATCTTCACCAGTAGGTATTAGATGTGGGAGTAAGTTGGGGGCCAGAACTTCTTGTTTCAGAGGGTGAATCCATCAAACTTGATCAACCATTAACAAGTAATCCTAATGTAGGTGGATTTGGTCAGGGAGATGCAGAAATAGTACTTCAAGATCCATTACGGGTCCAAGGTTTGTTGTTCTTTTTGGCATCTGTTACTCTGGCACAAATCTTGGTATAATGCACATATATATGTATATGCTTATTTGGTTTTATTTTATTTTATCAAAGATTTTAGATTGGATTGTTTTTATATTTTTTATGACGATATGATTTTGATTTCATGTCCCTGCATATTAATATTTTGAACTTGATTAGCTAAAGCACTAACCTGAGCAGATAAAGCAGTAAGTGCATCTAATTCTAAAACTCCGGTAATCCTCCTTGGGTGCCTTTCTTGTGTTGCATGGTGGTTGCTAGGAACCATCAATTCTAGCAATTGAAAAGCATCATGTGGGTTCTTCCTAAGAAACGATCCATTGGCCGCCGCATCAACTATGTTCTTTGTTTGCCCCAACAACCCATTATAGAAAGTTTGGAGTTGCATCCATCTTTCTATACCATGGTTGGGACACTTTTTCAACAATTCTTTAAATCTTTCCCATGCCTCAAAGAGAGACTCACCATCAAACTGCAAAAAAGATAAAATTTCATTATGTAATCTAGCAGTTTTAGAAGGAGGAAAATATTTTAACAAAATTTTTCAGACAATTCATCCCAAGTGGTAATTGAATCTAATGATGACAACCACTCTTTCGCACTTCCTATTAATGAGAATGGAAATAAGCGAAGGCGGAGAGCGTCATCAGAGACACCAGGTTGCTTATACATATCACAAACCGATAGGAAATCAATGATATGCCTATTAGGATTTTCAGTAGGCGATCCACTAAATTGTCCTATAGTTTGTAACATGTTAAATAAAACTGGTTTAAGCTCAAAGTGGGTCGCATCCACCGGTGGTGCAATAATACTAGGTTGTAACCCTCTTGCAAGAGGTACAACCTAATCTTGGATTGCCCTGTTGTCATCATTGGCTACTGCTACAATCGGTGGAAGTGGAGGCATTTGTTGTTGTTGTGGGTCCATGGCTTCTTCTTCTATTGCTTCTTGTGCTCTTCTTCCAGTGGCACGCAAGTTTCTCAAAGTCCTTTCAATCTCTGGATCACAAGAAAACAAGGGTGACCGCACTAATCGATGCATAAACAAATGATAACAAGGAAGAAGACAATGATATAGTATTTTTTTAAAAAATCAGACACTAAAATCTAAAAAGAAAAGAAAAAGACTCAAAATTCTAATCCTAAATTAACTAAGAAAATTCGATCTCCCCGGTAACGGTGCCAAAAACTTGTTCGAATAATTTCAATGACATGCAAGTATACACAGTCGAAATAAGTAATATAATGATAAATTCGAGTATCGTTCCCATAGAGAGATGAATTTCCTTAAATTAATTAAAGAAAATGAAATTAAGAGCAAAACAAAAATAATCGACTTAACTAAATCTAAATAATAACTTTAAATTAAAGAAAAAGTTATAATGATAAAACTCGTTCTAGAGTCGAATTTCCCTTAACATGAATTTAATATTCATCACATCTTACTCTTATCTTTTATTCCTTCGAATTGTCGATCTAGGATAATTATATGACATGGTGGCTCCCGCTCCTTCATGCTTCTATTATTTTGCCTCAATTTCTACCTCCTGGTGATAATTGATTAATCAACAAAATAATGCATTAAGATTTGCCTTACAATCGCATACGGTGTTGTGTATCTCCTGACCACAACGACAAACAAGTCAAAAGACTTGTCGTATGATGAATTATCAATGACTAATCTAATTAATTTCTCCCGAAATCTAATTAAACCTCATGATCTAAGAAATAAGTGATCAATCTATTCTTAGCATTAAGAACATGATAATTCAAACAATCTGATTGAATAAAAGAGTAAGAGGTTGAAATGAATTCAATTAAATCATGTTAAGTTCCATTCTTCTCTAGAACGAAATAAAAGATTACTCCATAATAAAAATAGAAAACATTATAAAGAAGAAACTACTTTTCATTATGAAAGGAAAAGAATTACAAAAACTAGAACTACTTTACTAAGCCTAAGCAAGTTGAGATGTATCTCAAACAACAAATGACCACCCCTTTATATAGATGAGATGGCCATAGATACAAGAATTCGAGGAGGGATTCTACAAATCGATGTAGTCTAATTGATTATGATGTCCATTCAAGTTTCCAACTCCTCAACTTACTCAAATGCCACCAAGGCTATGTACATCCATCCTCATCGAGCTTTGTCAACACCATAAATTGTAGCCATTGGGTGGGGCCAAGTGCCATGACCATTCAATTCCTAAGCTTAATTTGTTTCATCTTTTTCTGCATTAAAACTCCAAAATTAAGCATATCTAATAAAATATTAATTAACTAGAATATAACGAGAAATATCACCTAATTAATAATGTTTATACCCGAGAAGTACAAAATCACATTAAAATCATGGATAAATATTGTATACTTTAAACACTTAACAGCAGCACCCATCTCAAGAGCACCATACAGGATGGCGCTACTCGAGCTTTGGGAACTCAAGGAGCAGCTAAAGACACTGTCGGATTAGGAATTTATCAGACCAAGTGTGTCACCATGGGGAGCACCAGCATTGTTAGTAAGGAAGAAAGATGGAGGCACGTGTTGTGCATCGACTATAGGATGTTAAACCATTTAACCATCAAAAATAGATATCCCCTTCCTTGCACTAATGACTTATTTGACTAGTTGAGCTCAACAGTGTTTTTTTTGAAGGTTGACTTGAGATCTGGTTACCATCCGTTGAGGATTTCGGTAGAAGATATTCCAAAGACTACATTTAGGACAAGATATGGACACTATGAGTTTTTGGTCATGCCTTTCGGCTTGACCAATGCTCTGAAAGCATTCATGGAATTGATGAATAGAGTGTTCAGCCCATACGTAGATCAGTTCATAATAGTCTTTGTGGACAACATCTTGGTGTACTCTTCACCTAGAGGAGAGCATGAGCAGCATCTTGGAACTATACTACAGATTTTTGAGGGAACACAGATTATATGGGAAATTCTCGAACTGTAACTTTCAGCTCTCAAAAGTCAACTTCCTAGGACACATTGTGCCAGCAGCCGGTATATCAGTAGGTCCAACAAAGATTGAGGCAGTTGTACAATGGGAGCAGCTGAAAACACCAACAGAGGTGCGAAGTTTCCTTTGTCTAGCAGGGTATTATCAAAGATTTATCCAAGATTTCTCTTCTATAGCAAGCCCTCTTACATGACTGACTAGAAAGGAGGAATACTTTATATGGACAGATGAGTGTGATCAGAGCTTGAAGACACTAAAGGAGAGATTGACTTCAGCACTTGTTCTCACTTTGCCAGAAGGGCACGAAGATTTTGTGGTCTACACAGATGCATCAGGAGTTAGCCTTGGATGTGTCTTGACCTAGAGAGACAAGGTTATTGCCTATGCATCTTGCCAGCTAAAGGTGCATGAGTGTAACTATCCTACTTATGACCTAGAACTTGCAATAGTGATTTTTGCCCTCAAACATGGAGACATTACCTTTTTGGTACTTGCTTCAAGATTTTGACTAATCCAAAAGTCTAAAAGTATATCTTTACATCGAAAGATTTGAACGATAGACAAAGGAGATGGTTGGAATTGTTGTTTGATTTTGAGATTGATATCTCGTACCATGAGGGCAAGACAAATGTAGTAAGTAGACGCTTTTAGGAAACTTGTTCGAAGTTCAAAGGGAATAGCAGCAATTTTAGTAACTCAGAATGATACAGGCCAAAGACAGATAGTGGGAATGATGGTAAGAATCTTGATTCAACCAAGTATACTTGCAAACAAATCAAAACTGCACAAGAAGAAGATGATTAGTTGAGACAGTGGTTAGAGTAGGGAAATTACAAAGATTTGGCCAGAGATGCAGATGGATTACTCAGACTGTGAGGTCGTCTTTTTGTACCTGACATCCCCAATTATCCTTAACTTTGCTGTACAATTCTTCATGAAGTCCACACTTTGAGGTGCACAGTGCATCGGGGGTGGGAGTGAAGATGTATCATGATGTTCCAAGATCATATTGGTGGCAATGATTGAAGAGGGAAGTTTTCGATACAATCACCAAGTGTCTGGTTTGCCAACAAGTGAAAGCTGAACACGTTTGACTAGGTGGAACTTTACAGCCTTTGGAGACCCCAGAGTGGAAGTGGGAGGAATAGCATATGATTTTGTGGCGGGGTTGCCTAAAACCTGTCAACAAAGAGATACCGTATGGGTAATAGTGGATCGACTGACGAAGAGTGCACATTTCATACCAATTAGGATGGATTACCCACTGATCAATTTAGCGACATTACATAGGGAACAGATAGTATGACTACATGGAGTGCCTTTGGAGATTATATCTGATAGAGATCTACAATTTACATCCAGATTCTGGAGAGCATTTTAGACGGCCATGGGCACAGAGTCAATGTTCAGCACTGAATTTCACCCTTGGATGGATGGGCAATCCAAGAGGACCATTCAAATACTTGAGGATTTGCTCAAAACATGTATGCTTGATTTGGAGGTAGTTGGGAAGAACACTTGCCCATAGTGGAATTCGCATACAACAACAGTTATCAGGCTAGCATTGGAATGGCACCATTTAAAGCACTAAATGGTAGACCGTGAAGATCTCCAGTATGTTGGGTTTAAGGCAGTGAGCCGATGGTAGTTGGTCCAGAGATGATTCAGCAGACATAGGTAGTGATGAAAGTCGAAGAGAGAATGAGATCAGCCCAAGACTGACAGAAGAGTTATGCCGACCAGTGTTGACGTGAGGTTCACTTCGCAGTCGGAGACCATGTTCTCCTAGAAGTCTCCCCAACCAAGGGAAACCTGAGGTTTGGTAAACAAGGGAAACTCAGTCCTCGATACATTGGACCGTTCGACGTTCTAGAGCCATCGGCCAAGTGGCTTATCGCCTTGCATTACCGCCTCACCTATCAGCAATCCATGACGTATTCCACGTATCCCTATTGAAAAAGTACCATCCAGACAACTCTCACATCATCAGCTTCTGAGAGATAGAGCTTCGCCCTGACTTGACTAGAAAGATGATGCAATGAAGATAGTCGATTGTAGGACGAAGATTCTCAGATTGAAGGAAATTCCCTTGGTACAAGTGCAATGGACTTGACGAGGAGTTGAAGAGTCTATATGGGAACGTGAAGACAAGAACAAGAGGAGATATCTAGAATTGTTTGAGCAACCAGCTACTGGACAAGGTATTCTAGCTTAAGATTTCAGTTTGTATAGATAGTGCATGATAGTCAAACCTCCTTGAGTTAAAATTTCGTGGACGAAATTTTTATAAGGAGGGAAGGTTGTAAACCCATGACTTGAGTCATGGGTTTATACTCGCTGAACCGATCGGTTCAGTCATCGGTCCGAGTCGAGTCAGTTTCAGAACACGTGCATCGAGCCGAGGCCGACCGTGTGTTATGAGCCATGAGGGTCAAGTATACCCGAGTGTATGATGATAACGTCAGTAACACAGCAGGAAAATGAGTTATCAGAATATACGACAGTATGCCAGATTGTTTATTGTTTCATGCATTAGACCGTAGAAATTAGAATTAGGTCGTTTATCGTGTTAGGATGTGTTAGATAGGATTTGTGGTGGGTTGAGTAGGTTTAGAACATGTTAGTTTATTTATTTGAGCATATTTTAATTTATAGAATTTTATCATATTTATTTGATATTTTTTTAGAATTTAATTATTATTATTGACTCGAGGCGGGAGCAAGTCAAGTTTTAATTACAAGACTGCCCCCGACCTCTTCCTTCTTCTTCTTATTCTCCCCGGTTCCTCCTCCAAGCCACCCAACCTGTCTTCTTTCTCCCTGCTCCACCGGCGACCGCCCTTGCCACCGCCGACCACCACCACCCCGGCGACCCCCTCGCCATCGACTCCGCCTCACCTCTGCCACCTTCTTCCTTCCTTCTCTTCCTCCTTTTCTCTCTGTTTTCCACCCTCAGTCGCCACCCACCGCCGCCTGCATGTGTCGCCGCCAGCCATCAACGCCGGCAACGACCTCTGGCGACCCTTCCCTAGCCCTTTCCTCATCCTGTCCGACCATTCCCCGGCCTGTGCGACGACATGCATGGCGACCCATGCTGAAAACAGGGCCGCCGCTTGCATGCATGTTCACCAGCGACTAGCGCCGCCGCCGACCAGTCACGCACCACCTCCGGCCACACAGTCCACCCCTTAGCCAACCTCAACCACCCCTAGCCTTCTCCCCACTCCCTAGCCGACCCCACAGTTTGTACGCCCTCACCTTAGCCAACCACAACCCATAGCCGCCGCCTCCGGCGACTGGCCGTCGCCGCCAGCCAGTGGTGCTCCAACCACGTCGAGCTACCTTTCCCCTTCCCAGTGTCGCCCTTGGGACGGCAGTCACAGCCGCCGTCTCCCTCCTTACGGCACCGGCAACCACGGTCATCGCCGCCGTCACCGAGTAATCGTCAACCTAGGTATAAAGATTTAATTTTTATTTCATTTTATATATGATTGACCATCATCAGCATGTACATCATTTTAGTAATATTCATAGATTTGATTGTGTACTAATTTTAGGGTTTTGAAATTATGTTGTTGTAATTATGAGAAATAATTGATTAGTTAATTAAAAATATGTGCATGTCCATATTGATGTTAATTAAGGTTAGATAATTAGACTTGTGAATTACACATCTAGTTCTAATAATTAAATTGTTATGATTGAGTATTAGTTTGATTATTAAGAAGAATTATGATCTTTAATTAGTTAATTGATATGTTTAAATTACATAGTAACAAATTTGTGATGTTGATGACATGATCACCTAGGAATATAGATTTATATGACATGATTGTTAGGATTTGTTGGATTGATCAGGATATGCATGCTTGCCCTAATGTTGTTTGATTTATCCATCATGTCATTCATGCATCATATGGGAGTACATGGGCATTAGAATTTAGTCATGTTTGTGTAGGTTCGGTGTAGGAGCTCGCTGCATAGGCGCGATACCCCGTTGGGAGCTTCTACCAGGTCCGTTTAGGACTCGTACTCTTGATTGTCGATCTATTCTATTGTTGCTTTGGATTGTATGTTGCAGGACATGTTAAGTGGTGATTTATCGGACCCCACTTAACATGGGTCATTTTAGCGAACCGTTTTCCAGAAATTAATAACCCTCGAGGATGAGATCCCTCGAGTCTAATTTCGAAAACAAGATCCACCGCAAGTTGCCTTCGGGCCTAAATTATTAAATCCCTTCTCAGGCCTATATAAGATTTTATCGAGTTTTCAGTGAGACGAGAGATGGTGAAACTCGACTCGCACGTACCATGAGCGGGTGCACGTGCCAGTCACAGCGGGCTCTGGATTAGTGAGAGGATTGTTCCATTCCCGAGGGATCCTGACAACCCGCGTTTTGAGTTCCTCACACCCGGAGAAACGTGGGGTTTATGGGTACTGTTTAGTACAGCGCACATCCGGACATGTGGTTCAAAGGGTACTAAAGGCGACTGCCTGAGAGTACTTGGCCTTCGTGCTCGAGGCCAGGAGAAATATGGAGGATCGGAGAGGGTTTAGGATATACTGGTAGTCCAGAGGGACCAAAAGAGAAATGAGAAAATGCCAAGAGAGGCATCAGACCAGTCAGTTTGGGATGCCATCCAGACTATAGCTCGATGGCTCCTCAGTAGTTACCCTTATGAGAGTTCTGTTGGAGTATATGCATGTTTTTCTTTTAATGAGAGTTTGCTCTCATAGACAGTTTGATATTAGTTATTTTCTGGACCAGTGACAACCGTTGCTGACGGTTTTCTATTATATATGTAGGTGAGCATCAGATACAACAGGATATGCTGGACTTGACGAATGAGCAGTGACATCCTTGCACACACACATGCCTGGCGATAGGATGCTTAATTGTGATGCTGGTGAATGTGTAAAACTTGTTATGAAATATTTTGATGATGTTTAATGCATGGTTAACATGTTTTGTGAATGAAGTTGGTAATTTTGAAGTTAGTAAACTTCCAGCCATGGGAATATGAGTAGTAGATGGGTCAAGACTCAGGCAGGGATCATGACTTGGAAAATGATGTGATGTTAATAGAATGTGATGTTGTGATATGTTTTATTATCTATATATATATATATATATGTTGTGATATGATGATGTATATGGTGCTTTTCCTTGTTGCACTTTTAGGGGAAACTATGTCTG